>JANBUW010000065.1:15697-30605 GCA_027579605.1 Coemansia brasiliensis | reverse complement strand
TTGGGGATGCGAGATGTCGGCTTTTCAGGCGTGGGGGGTTCTGGCGATGACAGTGCCAGCACCATCAAGCGCGCTACCAACTCGCGAGCCTCCTGTATCTTTGTATCGTCAGTATCATGATTTCTAGGCTCGACTTCTTCGCTCTTACTGACGGTGCTGCCTTGATCTTCGGATTCAGCAGTGTCTACCGGCGTATCGGCGTTCCCAGTGCGTTCTGGCGGTGCAAGGCTTGTTGAGGCCGCTTCTTCTTGAGTATCTTGGTTTTCGGCTTCGCTGCTAACAGTCAATTGCGAATCATCTACAAAAAAATATATAAATATGCATCTCAGTACCAGCACAGTTATATACATGCTTAACATAGCCAAATACTTACTTTCATTAAGCTCAGTAGCGCTGATCACCTTGCCTGCGGCAATAGTCGATCGGTACTCGAGCGCGGACTTTGCATCCTGTATTAGGTGTTCCAGATTAGATAGCAGGCGTTCAAATACTTTGTCCTCCTTAAGCGCCGATCTCAGGGCCTACTTGGCGGGCATGAGAAGCGGTGGGGGTTATGTGTTTCAAAACTGATACTGAACATATGCTGTGGTAACGTTCATAATGGAAGAGAACGCTCAGCGTGGTATATCCCCACGCCAAGCAAGCCCAACCAAAAGAACTTATATATACTTACCTCGTCTGATACTTCGCTGTCGGCAGAGATGTCGGGCAAATATGGTGTCTTTAGTTGTAATTGCTTTTTCAGCTCAGCAATTTGCTCACGCTGCGATTTGACGCGAGATTCCAGCTGCGCATTGACCGCCAAAAGCGACTTGTTGGATATCTCTAGATCCTGAATCTTGCGACTGACACGTGCTTCAGCTGCCTCCATGGATTCTTCGGTAGGACGCAGAGCGCTGTTGGACCGGCTGCGACCTGATTCTAGCGAATTGTTTGACAAAGCTGACCGGACATGGTCGCGGGAGACATCTACATCGGGAGCACCAGGCAGAGTGCTGCCCAAGGCCGATGAGGGTGATTGGGGAATGGGGTTCAGAAATGATGGAACATCAGCTGGTGTATTTTTGGTGCGCATAGGGCCAATAACACGTGCACCGCCACGAGCAACATTGATTAGCTTTGGATTATCGCTCTCAGCTGCTGAGCTGCGGAAGCCAGTGGATGTTGCTGGACGTGCCGGATGGGTGTGCTGAAGGGAGCTGCCGGGACGGCTGCCCGTTCCACCCATTGCACCTGGTGTCTGAGGTACAGCATAGTACTGTGGTGTAACCGGTGACATGGGGCCGTGCGTATCAATGCCCATGGGTGCAGCAGAAACTCCCATAGTTCCAAATCCGCCGCCGAATAAATTGTTCATACCCATTTGCCCAGGCCACATTCCTCCACCTCCCGCTCGAGAGGACGATCTTTGTGGTTGCGATTGTTGTTGTTGTTGCGAAACAGCCATAGGCCCAAGATCTGCACGGCTGCCAGAGCGACTGATAGATCTGGGCATGGCAGAAAAGTCGCCCATAGGCATACCTTCATAATAAGAGCTTACGCGCTGCCTGGAGCCTCCAGCGCTAAGTGGAGGCTGCTGATGGTCAGGCGTAGCATATCCCATCTGTTGCGGTGGCAACGCATGGAACTGGGCAGCTGACGGTGCACGCCGCAAAACTCCTGTTGAGGGTGGCTGCATGCTAGCAAACCCTGGCTGAGGACCAGGCGACGGCAGGATCAGACGTGCGCCGTTGGGCAATACCCGCATAGACTGCTGTTGGACACCAACAGCGCCCTGCCCTGTGGGTGACGCTGCACTGGTGCGGGCAGTCACAACATCCTGAGCGCGGCTTGCAGGACGTAAAATATTTGTTGCCTTGGCTCTACTCGGTGCACGCTCCATTCACTGCAGCACAACTTCACTTCAATGCTAGCAACTGGCTTTATTTGAATAGAAAAAAGGTGGAATTCGGATAAAATAGGAAAAAAGCCAAAACAAAAAATTCCTGTTGCTATGCACACGACAAACCAAACAGAGAGAAGAAAGTAAAACAGGCATAGCCCAGCTCTTGAACACGCCACAAATTCACGTGATTTAGAAGTCATATGTGCTGAGGCAGCAGAACAACGCCATCAAATTCGCGCAGCATTGCTTCAAGGCGTGCAATGGAGGCCTGCTCGGCGCCTAGCAGCTTGACCAGATGATTGGAGCCGGTGAGCAGGTGTGAATGGCGGTGGAACCAGTCCTGCTGGTTTGCTGGGCGTCCACGAACCAGGCGATGCATATAGCGCCGCTCGGCCTCGGTGCGGTGCGGCGGTGGATCGGTGGGCACAAATGACACATACTTGCTAGTGATCTCGTGTGCAAACTGGCTCAGATCAGGGTCCTTTTTAACAAAATCGTACCAGGCATATAACGCGCTGTTTTTGGTGGTAGATCCGTTTTCTGTGATATCTTTGCCACGTGCACGCCGTGCCTGAATGCGCTCATTGCGGGTCTGTTCCAGAACCATGCCGTGCTGAGCCATGGCGTGTATCCATGCATCCAGACGCTCGCGCTCAATACGATTGCAGAACGCATGCACCTTGTCCTCCTCGCTGGCAATCATTTGATCAATGTGCTGCAGCTCCTTGCCATGTTTACCAGCGCGTTGAGCATCCAGAACGTCGTGGATGCGGCGTAGTGCTAACTTGCGCATAACACGACATAACATGACAGCATCTTCGGCTTCATGTGCAGTTTGCTCGACTAACTCCATATCAGCACGCTCATGGCTCTGATCCACAGCCCAGCTCTCCAGCTCGGCCTTGTCAAGCAGCGCATCAGGGAATGCGCCTAATAGATCAGGATGTTCGGCCTGGAGCGTGCGGAACCATGCAAATGATAGTCTTACAAACTGCTCCTCACTAAGGTTAAACTTGACATAGTTTGGAACCAGGACTACTGGCCAGGTGTGCAGCTGCGCAATCACGTCTTCACGCAGCAAAAACACCAGTATATCGCGGAACTCTGCCCGGATCTCACGCACATCGCTGCCGCTGCTATCATGTTCGTCTGTAGTCAGCGTTTCCAAAACGCGCAGTGCCGGTCGTGGCGGGTCCAACGCAGAGAGAAGCTGTGGTAGCGTGCATAAACTAAACCCCCGTGCATCAAACCGATTCAGCACGCTGGGCGACATTGGCGTGGCAGTAGGGACATATGTAAAGCTTAAATTCACCGGGCAAATCAGCCGCGCTATGTTCCAATATACAAGATGTGCTACGAATCGGCACAGCTGTGCATATGAGCAATCTGCCAGTGCATGAAGCGTTACCAACGGCCGTGTTGGTGATGCCTTTTCGATAATTGCCAGAAGCGTAGGCGATGCATCAGAATACAACAGACGTCGCCGCAACACGGCCACATCTTCCAACAGCAAAACTGCGTGGTATGGCTCAATATGTGGATATCCATTCCGCTCTCCTGGCTGCAGCTCACGACCTGTGACTACTACGCCCTGCAGCCCATGAGTCGACCCCATGTTTCCAGTTAGCAGCGACAGCTTTGACGGCAGCCCGTGTGCAGTGGTTCCATGTGAAATACTGCTGCTACTTATGTGCACGCTCCCCCCACTGTCGTGCGCAAACACTATTGGGCCCCAATACTCCTGCACTGCTGGAGCCACAGATCGGCTTGCCGTAGCTGCTGCCGCTGCCGCTGCATCTGCAGGCGTTGCTGGGCGCGGTGTCTGCACGGTTGACGTGTCGATGCTGGCTGCAGTCGGGTTGGCGCTGTTGTGCCCGGTAGCATTGTGACCAGCATTAAGCACAGTCCGCCTTCGCATGGCTGGCAGCGGCCGGTCTAGCGGTGGTCCACGCGGAATCTGCAGCGTAAGCATAATGCGCTTGTGTATGTGTAAGTTGACCAGCTCGCCTTTGCGCAAGCCGTTGTATAGCTCAATCAGATCAACAGCCAGATCAGACGTGCGAATGATTTCTTGAAGATACTGTGCAGGCGTATATTTTTCAGACAGCGCCAGATCATTAAGGCTACGGATCAGTCGCGACTGTGTCAGCACATAGTTAGTTTCCATCTGCTCAATCATCAGCGTTTTGGTTAGCCGCTTCAGCACATGGTCGTAGATGCGGTCTGCTAATTCCTCGCTACCTGGGACCGTATTGTCCAACATAAACACTACATGAAATAGCTTGGGATACACCCGCTTCCAATATCCGCGCCGCTTCCACTCTTTGCTGTCGCGCACGGCGCGCTCGCCCTCGGAAATTGCGCTGTCCCCTGTCTCGCTTGGCTCGCGATTCAGCATCAGGCTCATCAGCCCCAGATCCGCCAGTACCCGCGTCCCTTGCTGATTAGACCCTGGCTGCGCCACCGAATCCGTCTTTATCTTCCAGCCCTCAAATTCAGCCAGTCGTGACATTGTCTCCGTTTCGTCCTGCTCTGCATCGTAGTAGTCTGGATCCCGCGTCTTTTCCTTGGGGTCGTCACGCAATGGATGTCCTACAAACAGCACATTGTCGATTGCCACTTGAAACCGCTGGTCGCTCATCGACGGCCGTGGCGAAAACAACTGCGCCAGAAAGTTCATCTCAAATCCTCTAATTGCTTGCTCCATATATGGTTTATTCTCGCTGTCATTACTTCCGCGACCTCCGTCTGCTGACTCGCCCCCAGTTGCCGACCCGCCTCGTGGCTTGTTTTCGCTCCGACTGCCGCTTTTTCCTGCTGTGACTGTACTTCCTGATGGCGCTGCCGAGATCGGCGTCATTGGATTTGAACTAACATTGGCAACCGAAGAGTAGCTATCGTTACGAGAAGGCGCACTGTCCTTTTTATCTGCTGTTGACATTGCGCTTGTCGAGATAGTTACAGCCTGAGTCTCAGTCGCTTGCTCACCAGTAACAGCTTCACTTACTCCTGCTGCTGCCGAATCGCTGTTCTTATCTGATAAAGGCGAGCGTTTTTGAGCTCGCTCCTTAAGCAGCATCTCGGCATACTCATAGTCAAATTCGGAAACTGGGTAGCGTAGGGGCAGATAGTCGCCCTTTGATGAGTATGTCGCCAGAAAGACCCCCAGGATTGCATCGCCTTCGTTCATATCCTTGCAAGTTCTTTTCTTCTCAGCTTATGAATTTCCGCGGCAGATGTGGCTAGATTTTTTGACACAGAATGCAGAATCTACTATCAATGTTCAATATCCAGCAGTGAATATGTCCAAGTATATTTCATATTCAGTCATGGGATATGCGCACGAGACTCGATTTTATTTTAAAAGCTCCTGTATGATAGTTTGGCCCATGCCTGGATTAAGAACAGCTGCCATAATATAACTTCACTACAGCCACCTGCGTTTCATTCACTGTCGCCAAAAGCAATCCCAATCTCCACTATATTTGCAATCTGCAGTTAAAAAAAGAACCAAGTGGCAGAGTTGATTGGTCACTTATACTGAAGAAATTTCCATTTTCTCCCCGCATGCATTTTGCATGGAATTCGACAACTACCTGACCAGCAGGAAAAGTTCTTTGGATGTTCCTTCTTTGTTCCGCGGTCGTTCGTTTTTGCTTCTTATATCTCAGCCTTTTTTTTTCTTTATTTTCCCAGTTTTCTTTTGTATGTCATTCTAAAAAAAAAGGAACTTGGTTTTTTCTTCTTAATGCCAGCATCCTCTTTATTGACTGCTTTCCAGGAAGCGCACAACACCCTTGTTACTCGGGCAAATGGCGGGCAGCCCGTTTATCTGGGCCTTGTGTTCAAGTCGTATTATCTAACAACAAACTCACAGTTTGCTCTGGGATACTTTTTCCTCATTGTTTTGGGCATTGCCGAGCGTCTTTTTTCGTTTGGAATTGACTGCATACACGATAAGCCTGGTCAGCCCTGGAGGATATTCCCACGAGCCTGCCTTTACTACGTAGTTACAATGATAAGATACGTGCTCATGATTGCGATTATGTACGTTTACATTCCCATGTTTTTAGTTATCTGTCTGGGGCTGGCTCTGGGCCAGATTTTGGTAGAGATAATCCGTTACGTTCTTATGATGCGTCGAATCAAGCGTGCACAGAAAGACGCTTCTGGGAGCTCAGACTCTTTGAAAGATGTTTTGATAAACGATGCTATGCGCACACTGCCGCGCCAGACTAATCACATCAGTGAGTCCTGCTGCTGACAAGACAGCTCAAGCTACAGACCTTAACATTAATCAAGTTTGCCATAATATATTATAAAAATAACAGTTGTTCTACCGCTTGCGGTGTTTGAACTCAAGGAAGGCCCGCTTGTCTATGCGCTTGACTTTGCGAATATCGACATTGCGGTCTTTCCAGTTGCTTTTGCCCAGCTTGATAGGACGGCTTCCCACATACTTGTTGTTAAACTCTCTCCATGCCGCCAAAAAGTCATCGGGGTCGCCAAAGCTCAAAAAACCATAGCCGCGGCTCTTTCCTGTCGACTTTTCATACACAACATGAGTGCGTTGGAGCGACCGGAACTTTCCAAAGTGCTGCTTTAGCACTTCCGATGTAACATCAGGGCCGAGGTTGCTGGCATACATACGGTAGTCGTCAGTAGGCCACTCATCCAGTGTAGGATCTTCCCACACCTCGCCACCAGCCATGCGCACTGTTCGCCGCTTTTTAGAATGCTTACCTTTCCCGTCAGCATTACTTTGTGTGTTGACAGCAGCAACGGCAGTAGAGGCAGTGGATGTCCCATGTTGGTAGCTGCTACCTGCATTTGATGCGTCAGTGGCTCCATACGGAACATAAGTTCCTTGAACAGCATCATAGTAATAATACTGACCATACACAGTATCGTAAAGCCACGTATACCCATTATCATCTGTCACATACGTGTACTGCTCGTTCAGATGCTCGGCATTAGAATAATTAGTAGCAGCAGTGGGCGCTGCTGTAGAATGAACGCTTTGTGCAGTGGAGATTCCAGATAGAGGGTTTTTCCGTTGAAGATCTGCCTGGAGCTTCGGGGATTCATTTGCCGCCGAAGATGTAGGTTCGGGTTTTTGCTGAGCAGACTTTTTATGCAGCACTGGCTCTGACGAAAGCACAACTGATTGAGAGCTGGTTACTATCTTTTTGGGTCGTACACGGTTTCGCGAAGGCAACATGGTGAAGCTTATCAATCACAAACAATATGAAGAACAATACATCTAGAAGCATGAAGACACTGTCCAATGTAGTATAGCAAGCAACAAAGTAGATGCTAAATAGCCGAAAGCTAAAGCAGCGAATTATGGGGGGTAAACTATGCAATTTGATGAAATTAAGGAGAGTCTGGTGGAGCTAGCACCGACTCGCCAGAGCCAATAATCAGCGATAGGCTATGAGCAGGCAAGCATGCGGACGTACGTGGCGCATCCACCAGAGCTAATGATGGATTGCTCACAGCGCGGTAGCGACGGGCGCGGTGCCATGGAGAAGCAGTGCGTAGGGGGCGTGGTTGAGCCAGATACTCGACAGTACGCATGCCGTAGCACCACATGCGGGCATGGAAAACCAAAAGCAACGTCAAGCCCAGCAAAGCAACAAGGACAGCCAGCATATACAGGGCTAAAGCAACTAAAAACAGAGCCGACAGAACGGTTTCCAGAGAAGGCGGAGGAGTACCCAATGCAGCCCATAGTGCGCGGTGAAAGTCTGGCGAATTACGCACAGCAGCATAAACAACACAAATACAAGAAGCCAGCGCTAACACAGAGTACAACAATGCACATGTCACAAAGGAGGCAAACAGGCGGTAATTGGCATCACCAATGCAAGTATTGAGCCAGCGGCAGTGGTGGTCGTACCCGGCCACGCATTTATTGCACAGCTTGCAGTGTCGTGTTGCTGGGCTTACCAACGTGCAGCACACTCCGCACACGCTGGTCGCGGAGTCCACCGCAGCCACGCCACGACGAAAATGGTATGCTGCGTTGCGTGGGCGCTTACGGGTTTCACGGGCTTCGACATTGCTAAGAGAAACCGCCAGATCCAGCGCAATTGCTGTGCCCAAAAGCGCGGCATTAGCGCCCAACATCACGCGCCAGCCGAAGCTTCCGCCCGCCCGCACATGCAGGGTCAGTGCGGTGGTCAGCACAGAGCCAATAACAGCTATGGCGACCCAGTGCACCGCAAACAGAGGATCCCACGGCAGCTGGAGCCCATGGCGGCGCATCCAGAAAACGGTAGCGTTGTACGGCACGGACGCGGCTGCTGGAAGCAACTGCGGGACTTGTGGGTCAGCTCCCAATGTCGACGAGTCTGAGGCAGTGATGCCTTCGGCAGATATCTTGTTTGGAGACTCGGGACACGGTTCCAAAACAGCCTCTGATGGGACTGGCTCAGAAAGAAGTGTGCTTGCAGGCACAGAAAAGGCGCTGCTGGGCGGCCAGGGTGTGGCATCGGACAGTTCGTCGTCGTCGTCGTCGCCAAATTCAATGTCAAAGCCGTGGAGTGCCTGTGTGGATGCAGTGCGCTTACGTGGAAAGTACGGCACAAATAGAGCCGGGCCTGCATCGTCAAGCAGAGCGCAGGCTTCGTCGCTAGCAGGCGTAATGTCAAAGGCCTTGCCGCGGGCGGCTTCGGACTTCGCAACAGCGCTAGGCAGGATGCCTGTGGATTCGTCGGCAGCATTGGGCAGTATGCTTGTAGTCTCCTCGCCAGTGTTGGTAATCATTGCCACCGCCGGGCGAATCTCATTGCGCTGTGTTTAAAAAAAAAAAAAGAAAAGAGAAAAAAGCTACTTCCCACGCACTTACAAGTGGCTTAATAAGGAACAAGACTTACTTGAGCTGTTGGCGCACCTCGGCTGCAAAGTCGGGCTGTGCGGGCTTTTCAACGCCCTCGCCTCGCTCAAATCGCACAAATCCTGCTACGTCTACTGGCGTGCCCAGCCGCTGCGTGTACTGCGCCAGTGCGTCTGCCACCGTGCCGCCACCGAACAGGAACGGCTGAGCTTCCAGCACCGCCGACTCGTCACCCGTCTGGTTACGCTGCCATTCGGCCCGCGTAAAACGCGGCGCAAATCCCACCACTTGCTGCGCCAGCTGCTGTGCAAAGGGCGCTAGCTCTGCGCAATCACCGTCGCTACGTAGTGCCACCAATGCGCCGATCTTGCCAGCACGAAATCCATCGGATCCGGTCACGGCACCGTGCACATACGCGCCTACCACGAAACCTGAGCCTCCAGCAGCAGCAGCGCGCCGCAGTACGACATTCTCGCCCAGGCGGCCAATGGCCTCAGTGATGGCATCAGCTGCACTAGTTCCGCCCACGGCCTGTGCTGCCACTGCGGCTGTGTCCAGCGCACCAATACCGTCGGGTCCGGCACCATCTAGTGCTGCGCCTGCCTGTGCAATGCGCGCAGCCAGATCTACAAAGGCAGCATTGCGAGCTACAAAATCAGTCTCGCAGCTCAGCTCCACAATTGTTGCTGCTGTGTTTGCTGCATTGCTATGCACTGCCACCGCACCCTCGGCTGCCACACGCCCGCTCACTTTGGCTGCTTTCTGTGCGCCTGCTGCCAAAGCATCGCGCTGCAGCCATTCCAGCGCCTGCTCCACGTTACCGTTTGTGCGCTGCAGTGCCTCTTTGGCTCTACTTATCGACACTTCGCTCAGCTGTCGCAGCTTTTTGAGCGCTGCCATATCCACCTTTGCTGCGTATCCGCGCTGCTGTACCGGCACACCCAATCGCTGCATTGCCAGTCGCGCTGCTGCCACTCGAAACATAATTTCACCCTTATCTCTTTTTATTCTTTTTTCTTGCAAATATGAAAAATATAATTGTGCTTATTTCCGGCAGCGGGTCCAATTTGCAGGCACTCATTAATGCCGAGCAACAGGGCAAGTTAGGCGGCCACATTTCGCTGGTCGTCAGCAACAAAAAGGCAGCATATGGCCTAGTTCGTGCTGCCAACGCCTCCATCCCCACCACAGTTCGCTCTCTCAAGCAGTACAAGGATGCTGGAAAGTCCCGTGAAGACTATGATCGCGATCTGGCCGAGTTTATCGCTTCACACGATCCCGATCTAATTGTGCTAGCCGGCTGGATGCACATTCTCTCGCCCGCATTTATCGATCGCTTTCCGAACAAAATCATCAACCTCCACCCTGCCCTGCCTGGCGAGCTGGACGGCGCACACGCCATTGAGCGCGCTTATGACGAGTTCAAGGCTGGTACACGCACCCGCACCGGTGTCATGGTTCACTATGTCATTCCTGAGGTCGACAAGGGTTCTCCTATTCTCATTGAACAAGTTCCCTGCATGGACGACGACTCGCTGGAGGATCTGGAATCTCGAATCCACTCTGTAGAGCACGAGATTCTGCCCAAGGCTGTCAAGCATGTGCTTCAGAGCTCTGCTGATTAAGCTCTATTATTTATATATCTTTATTTTACTATAGCGACTCAAACATATCATCTAGTCCCAAGTCATTAATATCATAGTTTGCCTCTGCCACGTCGTTTCTCGTCGATCGTGGTGCTGGGATGGGCGTTGCTTCCTGGTAATTGATATAGTTTTCCTGGTGTTTCGAGTGGAATGCCCGCTCTGGTTTTGCTGCATACACACCCTGAATATGCTCATAAAAGTAATTGTAAAAGTACATTAGCGCATCGTACTCTCCATTATATCTGCTTCCAACGCTGTCACGGTACAGAAAGTAGATTGCTTCTATAGTTGCCAGGTACGTGTCATCTACCATCTGATATCGCCAAAACCGCGTTTTCCGCGGCCTAATCGTCACCTTCCGCATACGCTGAAGCTGTGGATTGAACCTTAACATTGCCTTTGCCTGTGACCAGGTCCCATCAATGACCACCACTCGTTTAATCTGGCTCATATCCATTTCCGCTACATCCACTGCCTCCTATATCAGTTCATCTCTTCAATTAGCTGTCATTGTCAACAAATATTCCATTTCTTTTTACTTACTGGTCCTGGGAAAAGCAGCGCCATGTTTTGCACGTCTACTCCGTCCAAACAGTCATCCGCATAGGTGATGATATTCACATCCTGAGGTGCTACTATCTTTGCATGGATCGCTGTGGACTTGCCTTCCAGCTCCTTGGCGTGCTTTATCACATCCAGTTTGAATGGCAGCTGTATCTGTGGCACTTTGTCCTCTATCTCTGCAATGGGCCGAGCACAGTAGTAGCAAAAATATTTCACGCTCTTTCCGCACGAAGAGCAGCGCACCCGCCCCTTGCATGTGTCCAGCACCGGTCTTGGATCCACATTCAGTGCATGTATATCGTATACTCTTGCATCAGACATTTTTCGAATAAAAAGTGCTAGTCAAAAAGTAAAAAAAAATCTTTTTTGATCTAAAGCCTAAAATTTCCATACTTCTAGTTACCATGCACGTGACAACATGCTCAAAAGTCAAACTTTTCACGGAATGCATCCAGATCCTGCTTCTCACAAGCTTCGGCAAGCTTGGGCTCTCCAAGCATATACATGGATAGCTGCAGCGCGTTCCAGATGGTGGTGCTCATGCCGCTGGCCGGGATCATCGCAGCATTATCAACCTGTGCTGCCTTGCCCTTTTTGTCAATTGTTTGCATTTCCCGTTGCTGCAGAGACAGTGCAATCAGGCAGTTCTCTGCTGCTTCCCGATGCTGGCCCATGTTGGTTGATGCCAGTGATAGGTTGTAGCGGGCGCGGATAAAGCTGGGATGAAGCTCCAGCGCCCTAAAGTACGCTGCTGTGGCCTCTCGATTGCTCCCAATGTGCGCCTGAGTCGCTCCCAGACGGTTCCATAGTATGTAGTCATCGGGCCGCTTGGAAAGCGCAGCTTTGAAGCAGTCCACTGCTTTATCGTACTCAGACGAAATATTGAACAGAACACCTAGGGCAATCTGTACATCTGGATCCCAGTCCTGGCCAGGCGCCATGCGAGCTGCCTTGATATAGAGATCCTGAACATAATCTTTGCGAGTTTGGCTATTGCTCATGCTTTCAGGCGCTGTTTCAGGAACCAGCGACTTATAGCGGTCATGACGAGCAATCCACTCATGTAGCTCATCGTATGCATCCATCTGGTAACCCTCATTGGTGTAAGATACTGCCAGAGCCAAGTGCGCATCTAGCGATTCGGGATTTAATGAGATTGCTTTGCGTAGTGCTGCAATTGCTGCTTGTTCCTGTTCGTTCTCCTGTTGTTTTAGACCAAGCTGCAGCCACATTGCAGCATCCTGTGGGTTCTGAGTAACTGCCGATTCCATGGCCATTATGGTATCGCTAAGGCTGGCAGCTTCGGGGTTTTGCTGCATCTGCTGGATGATATCCCTCAGGGCTTCGGATGCCATGGTTTCATAGTAGTTTCCGCGTTGGAAATGGTAGACGTTGAGTTCAGGATCATTGGCTCGGTATGAAGCTTCCAGTGAATTTAGAGTTTCCCACTCCTTCTGCGTATTTAGCCATTCACGATCCTGGTCAGTCAGCATAGGCTCAATGTTGTCTTTGAACCGCTCCAGCCAGTCATTATCAGCTTCGCGATGAATATATTCAGAGCTCGGCTGGTCCAACGCTGCATCTGCACCTAACTCTTGTGGATGCCCACTGACTGTTGACTCATTCAAAGGCCCGTCCAGGGACTGCTCAAATTCTTCGGCCCAATTGCGTTCCAGCCCACGAGCAAACTCTTCAGATACAATTTTGCCATCGGCGGGTGTCTGCTCGCTTGACTTGGACTCGCGGCTGATCAGCTCGTCAGCGCGCTTTTCAAACTCGGTTGCCCATGTGGGACCGCTAGCCTCAGACTGTTTCTGCTTGTCATTAGTGACAACTTGGTCACCCTCAATAGTCGCCTGCTTGTCCGCAAGCTGTTGCATGAAAGAGAAAAATTCAGAAGATTTAAACTTTGGATTAGCTGAATCACGCATAGACTGTAGAATCTGTGCTGCCGTCTTGGCCAGATCATCATTGTTCGCAAGCACATCTGCTTGGGAAGACTCTGATATGGCCGGTTGCTGCTGAGCAGTTCCACCTACCTGCTGCTGTTGCTGTTGCACCATTGGACGGTGCATCATCGGCTGATGCATCATTGGGCCTGGCCCGGACATCATCGAGTACATACGAGCCTCATTGAATGCCATTGCCATTGGGTTTGGCTGCATACTCGCTACTGGCTGTGCTGCGGCAATCGCAGTGCTAGCGGCTGCCTGCGATGCAGGCTGGTGGAACTGCTCAGCCCAGCCCGCGTGTGGGCCAGCTATAGGACGCATGTGCATTGGCGCGCCCGGGTTAGGGATAGGGCCGGGCCGAACATTTGCATGGGCAAAGGCCCGCTCAAGCTCAGCGCTGCTGTTGCCCATAGCCGGTGATACCTGATGCCGGGTAAAATCTGTGCTCCAATCTGCACCTGGAGCTATAGGCCGAGCCTGAGCTCCACCAAGCTCATGGCGCATTTGGGAAAAATCAAAAGCATTGGGTCCTGCACTGCTTGCCATTGCGTTTGTTGCAGAGACTGGTGTGTTTTGCCGGAACGCTTGCCGGAACGCCTGTTTTGAAGTTGATGCCTGGGCGGGGCTAAACCGATCCTACTCTTTCAGCTAGTTTTTAGCATATGAAAGTACTTTGTAATTGTGCAGCTACTTGCCTGCTCAAGAGAATGGTCACGGTTGAACTGTTTCATAAGGCCGCTCATTCCGTTTCCAGGGCCGCAATCGGCACCACCGCCAACTAAATCCGAAAAGCCAGACATTTTTCTAAAATACAGAGAGAATAACGCTGCATTCAAAAGCGCCACGAGCAATATGGCGGGTTTTATTACATGCCTCCGCGTGACTGCGGGAATATTGTATCTTTCGGAAGCCGGAGAAATCGCTGGAGCCGACAATCACTTTTACAGTGTGAATATAAAAGTTTTTGGTGGAACCACACTTGAAACCCAATGAGCAGGCCAAGCGAGCTTGCAAAGCAAAGCTGTACAACTGAGTGTTGAACCACGGCCTGTTTACAGATAAAAAGTCATGCATGCAGCAGAATCACTAGCGTATCTTTTATTCAAAACTGATCCCACAGCTTTTCAAACTCGGCGCTGAACGCGCGGGCAGTGTCAGGATCGTTTGTGCAGATGACGGCTTCGTTATTATGTCGGCGACCAGCAACCGTCCAGTTGTACGACCCGCACCACACTGCGCGCTTGTCAATAACCGCAAACTTGGAATGCATAAATTTTGAGGGATCGTTGTCGGTTTTGAACGGGATCTGATGGTCGTCTTGCAGACGCTGGACATCATTGCCTTTGCATTCCAACTGCTCGTCATCAGTGATGATGCGCACATTCACTCCTCGCTCTTTCGCGTCGATTATTGCATTTGCCACCCCGTTATCTGTAATATTAAACACACAAATATCTAGCGAGCTCTGTGCAGAGCCCAGGAATTGCACTAGGGCTTCAAAGCTGTCTTCCGACGGGAAAAAGTATGAGCGCACATAAACATCGCCTTTAGGATGCGGCTGGGCTACTACTGGTGGTGGCCGATGGGTCTGCATTTCCCAGCCAGCACCGTCGGATCCCACGGCTTGGGCGTACGACTGGCCATGAACTCCTGGAGGATGGTATCCACTGGCACTGCTCTGGGCTGCAAGCGCAAGGATCTGGCAGGCCCATTGGGCTGTTGCTCTATCAGTGTCATTACTGGCTAGTTGAGTCAGCGAATCCTGAACAATCTGGGCCACGTATGCCATATTTGCGCCGTTTTGGACATGTTTGCGGAATATATCAATAAATGCATTGCTCTGCTGAAGCGTGCTAGGAGCACACTCCAGACTGCGCTGTACAAACATTTCCAACGGCATCTGAGAGGCCTCATCCGCGCTCAGATACGGTGCCTGACGCTCACTTGAAGGGCCGCTGCTACTGCCACCCAGGCAAGTCGATATTATATCTGCTAAACTCATTATATATAAAAAAAAAGG
>JANBUW010000065.1:0-15600 GCA_027579605.1 Coemansia brasiliensis | reverse complement strand
TGGCGGAGACACCGGGCTGCCATTTATTGCCCGTGGCGATGACACTGCTGTGCGCCCGCTCAGTCGCTCGCGCTGTGCGGCTGTCAGATCCATCGAGGACCGGGCCCGGTTCATGTGGCGTGTTCCCGAATCACCCAGGGTCTCGGCGCTATTGCTTGCGTTGCGGGCGCTGCGCTGTCGGGCTTCTGCTATCTGCTCTGCGCGGAGCTCAGATGCTGCCCGATCAAACTCATCAAAATACTCAGTTGGTGCTGCTCGAATCACCCCTATCTCTACTGGCTGCGAGGGCGCTCTGCGCTTTGTATACTTGCCTACCTCCATGTGCGTAAACACATACGAGTTCTTTATCCGTTTCAGAATGCCCATTTTTCGCAACCCTGTCTACGAGAAAAAAAATCCAGCCCTTTAGTTCTCTGTGTTTTGTAAACAGCGCACTTTTTATAACTGGGAGTGAAAAGGAGTTTGATTGTTTTTACATCTCAGGCACAATCAGCATAATTAAATGGGCCAGACATAGATAATGGTCTGTTTGTGCGGTCCACAGAAAAAGCTAAAAAAAAACAGAGGGAGGGAAATAAAGGACTTTAGCCACTGCAAAGCTCTTTGTTTTTACAAGCAACTTGTACTAGCATTACAAAGAGACCAAGAAGACATAGCTACCAAGAAAAAGATAGTTTACATCCACCATAACGAGATACTTGGCTGTCACTTACTGCTTTCCAAACTCTATTCAGGACAGATACTTACTGTTCTTGTAGTTACCTCCTAAAGCTGTGTTGATGTTGTAATTACAGTCCTTGATAAAAAAAATAACAAATACGAAATAGAAAGATGATGCAAAGAACGCAAATAGCCCACAAAAAACCGGTTTGTATTTTGCATTGGCTTGCTAGCTGCGATTGGCCATCAGTTCGTGTATAAGGAAAATCGCTAGCTTCCAAAGTCATGAAGCAGAGCTTTCTAATCCAGCAGCAAAACATTAGATCCGTGTCAAATTATTGATTCTGGTCTACTGCATTGATAATTGGCAACATGATTAAATCAAATGGGGACTTTTTTTTAAAAAATATTTTACTGAGAGCTTGCTTCTTTACTCGGCATTTTAACCATGGGGACGAACAAGTCTACGAAACAAAAGCGCTTTGAGAAGTTTGTGGTACGTATTAATTGAAAGCTCCTTATGACAGCAGATGAGCGGCGGTTCTAACTCAGTGAGCACTGTAGGAGAAGCAGGTGAAGAAGGAGGAGCGCGTGTCGCTGCTAGAAAAGCTCAGTACATCTGCATGGAAAAGTAGCTTAATGCGGTCTTCCAAGACTCTGGGCCGAAATGACACTCGGAGGGAAAAGCTGCAGCGCGCAATTACAGAAGAGAAGTTAGGCATGGCCAGATCGGATCCAAGCGTGCGGTTATATGTGTCTGAGCGCGATCCTGAAGAGGTGCGGCAGCTGGCTGATGCAATGCCTGTGGTTAAAGTTAGCAATGGTTCCGAGCAGCAATCCACGGGCAGAAAGCGCAAGCGAAACAAAAATAAGCAAATACAGGCCTCGGATTTGTCAGAGCCAGCATTGTCAGAAACGAATGAAGCCAGAAGTGAGGGCAAACCAAAACCACATGAGCCCGTTGCGGGCAGCGGTCTAGCAACAGCGACAATTGTCAAGCGCAAGCGTCAAAAGAAAGGGCGGGTGCTTGCAAGACTGGGACTTGTCGAGGCACGCGAGAGCAGCAGCTCCGAGTCTGAGTTTGACAGCTCTGCATCAGAAGATGAAGCTAGCGATGCAACCACCAGCAGCCATACCCAAATTGAAAAGTCGGAAAAAGAAGAACCCCATGCCGAGAGTAGCACTAAATCTGCTCTTGTCAAGCAAGCTAAACCACAAAGTCAGGATCAGCCAAAGACATTCTACACGGGCAGTATGCTCAAACCACTGCTGGCTAAACGCGGCCAGATCAACATTGATAACAACCAAGACAATATTAAGGCATATTACGTCCCTGTGGAGCGTCCAGAACATATACAGGCTCAGCGAATTCAGCTGCCAGTGTACGCCGAGGAGCAACAGATTATGGAAGCGATATCAGAGAACCCTGTTGTGGTCCTCAGCGGAGAGACAGGATCAGGAAAAACGACACAGGTGCCACAATTTCTACTAGAAGCTGGCTATGGCGATGCCAGCTCTACCAATCCAGGAATAATTGGAATTACACAACCTCGGCGCGTAGCTGCAATCAGCATGGCGCATCGTGTAGCTGAGGAGCTGGGTAATTTTGGACACACCGTGGCACACCAAGTGCGCTTTGACACAACTGTGTCAAATACAACTCGTGTCAAATTTATGACTGAGGGCGTGCTGCTGCGTGAACTGGCAAACGACTTGCTGCTGACAAAGTACTCGGTCATCATTGCTGACGAAGCTCATGAGCGGTCGCTGAACACTGACATTTTGCTAGGCGTACTTTCGCGCGTAGTGCGCCTGCGCATGAAGCTATCCACCGAAAATCCTGAAAAGCACCGCCCGCTACGTCTGATAATAATGAGCGCCACGCTGCGTGTAGATGACTTTGTTAAAAATCCACGCTTATTCAAAGTGCCGCCTCCGGTCATCAACGTCCAATCTCGCCAGCACCCTGTGCGTGTGCACTTTAACCGCCGCACGCCAGCTCCTGGCCAGCATGTGAGCGAAGCCATTCGCAAAGTTGCTAAAATCCACCGTCGTCTTCCTGACGGTGGCATTCTGGTATTTTTGACTGGTCAAGCTGAGATCACCTATATGTGCCGCCAGCTACAGAAGCAGTTTCCAACGGTTTCTGATGCTTCTTTTGCATCAGGTAAGCCAGGTACAGCGAACGGCATGCAAACGCACGTTGAAGATGAAGACATCGATATTGGCGACTGTGATGCATTTACAGATGACAATGAGCTTCACGATGATTTTGGTTCTGATTCAGAAGAAGAAGAAGACATTGTGGTTGGCGGCAGTGACGACACTGATGACAAGAGCATAGCTGAAGAGCGACAGCTACTGCTGAGCGAAAACCTGAAAACAGCTGTAGATTCAGACGAAATTCGCCCACTGCATGTGTTGCCGCTGTACTCAATGCTGCCCGCTGAGCAGCAGCTTAAAGTCTTTGCACCGCCACCTCCAGGTAGCCGTCTATGTGTCGTAGCTACTAATGTTGCTGAAACATCAATTACCATTCCTGGGATTCGGTATGTTGTTGATGCAGGCATGGTCAAGGAAAAAGCCTATGACTCGCAGACGCAGGTGCAGAGCTTTGAGGTGGGCTGGACTAGTCAAGCATCGGCCAACCAGCGCATGGGACGTGCTGGGCGCACTGGGCCGGGTCATTGCTACCGCCTGTTTTCAAGTGCGGTATTCAACGACCAATTCACGCTGTTCTCAGAGCCAGAGGTGCTGCGCATGCCTATAGAAGGCGTGGTGCTGCAGATGAAAGCCATGAACATGGACAATGTGACCAACTTCCCCTTCCCCACTCCGCCACGTCGAGAGGCACTGCAAAAGTCTGAGCGATTGCTTACATGGCTAGGTGCATTGGACGCAAAGGGTCGAGTTACTGACTTGGGTCGCCTTATGGCAGTATTTCCGGTGGCCCCGCGCTTTGCCAAGATGCTCATTATTGGACAGCAGCATGACTGCTTGCCCTATGTAATTGCGATTGTCGCTGCCTTATCTGTTGGCGACCCATTTATTAAAGAGTTCAACATTGGCTCTGACATGTCAGAGGGTGTTGACAGCTTGTCATTTGAGGAAGAAGTTGCAGTCAGCGAGGCAAGGAATCTAACCAATGCCGAAATGGCAGCCAAGGAACAGCGACGCGCTCAGAGGCACAAGTACTGGGACATGCAAGCAAAACTAGCTGGCGCCGATCCAACCAGCGATATACTCAAATGGCTAACTGCCATTGGTGCATTTGAATATTCGGGTGGCAGTGATGATGTATGCCAGCAGTACTTTGTGCGGTTCAAGGCCATGAACGAAATTCGTAAGCTTCGCAGACAGCTAACGACTCTAGTACAGATGTACTGTCCTGGCGCTAACGTATCCATGGACCCACAGATGCCCCCGCCTACCCAGCTGCAGCAGTCAGTGCTGCGACAAATTATTCTAGCTGGATTTATGGATCAAGTTGCTATACGAGGCGATATTGCTGGGTACCACAACCCAGACGGGGATGCAGCAACCAAGCGCCGTGGTCTTCATGCTGAGCCGTATATGACAATGTGGAGCGATGAGCCCGTTTATATACACCCTGAAAGCTCGATATACATTGCTGCACGGAACATAGGTATGCCGCAGGCTATCGTATACTCGGAGCTGCAGCGGACCTCTCGGCTATGGGCAAAAGCAGTAACGGTAGTGACGCCAAAATGGTTGGCAACTATCGGCCAGCCCTTATGCACGTTTGGCAACCCGCTAACATATCCCCTGCCAAAATACAATGATGCTCGCGACGAGATGACATGCTATGTTGAGCCACGCTTTGGTCCGCGCTCGTGGCTGTTGTCTATGGTCAAGGTCCAGCAACGGAGGGTCGGTACCCGGTGGCAAATTACCAACGTAATCGGTTGATCAGTATCGCGTTTTTTTCGCGCTTGAGTACATCAGCTATTTTTTTCTGTTTATTTCTGCAGTATTTATACTTATGCAATCTACAGACTCTACCCAGTTGCAAAAAGTGTTTGGTAACAACCAGCTTGAGCCTGACGCTATAGCTGAATGCCAGTCTATATGTCAGGCATTTGGTCTGGCTGCCAATGAGCTGTTTATTCGCTGGCAAACGTTTGTTATCAACCGACACGGCGGTGATGCGGGTATTTTGCCAACACGCGAGCGAATGCTGGCTGTGAGGGCCATGCTGCAGCAAGAACGGGACCGCCGGGCCACACAGCGGTCGACACAGTCAAGCCAGATGGTGAAGCTAACTCGCAACAAAGAACGTGCGCAATACGACAAAAACTCTGTAGAAGGGCTGCTGCACAACATGGTAACTAGCAGCCAGGAGCAGCACCCACGTACGCCACAAAGCGTTAAACGGGTTGGTCTACTTAAAAGCAACGTATCAGCTTTGCGTGGGCGGTCCATGGCATCGCCCATGTCGCCCAGCGTCTTTGCAGAGCCTTCTCCCAGCGCTATCCGCTACTCCAAACGTACCAATATGGGCCGTGTGGAAGACGTGCTTCATCCAGAGCTGCCACCGCTGCAGTTACCAGAACCACGCCCATCACTGACTGTGAGCGACTTGAGCACAAAGCTCACAGAGGACTCAAGTGACGATGAGAACGATGAGGATGATAAAGAGACCAAGACACCAGGTGCTCCAGCCAAGCGCATGCGATTTATGTTTGAAAAGCTGGGCACGCGGACAGAAACAGTCAACAAGCGCATCGAGCGCATGGCTCTGGATGTCAAAGTTGAATATGGCATCACTGCCTTGGCGAATCCGACCTATCCGCACCAGAACGAAGTGACTGCAGTTGGCCGCATAGTGAACATAAACCTTGACGACGCCACTGCACCAATTTCCAGCGACAGCCTGTTCCTCGAAACGTCACGGCGACTTGGAAATGGTCGGCGCATTATGCTCAATGTCCAGGCAGCACCTTCATTCTCGCTGTTTCCTGGCCAGGTAGTAGCTGTTGAGGGCAAAAACCTCAAAGGCTCCGAGTTTGCCGTTTCTCAGTTCCGGCCCCTGCCGCAGCTGCAGCATATCGGCATAGACGATCGGCCAGATGCAATCGAGCCTTTTGATGCGACGGTCGCCTCCGGGCCCTACACTCTGTCCGACAATTTTGACTATGAGCCTCTGCGCGACCTGGTAGATCATATAATTGCAGCCCGCCCAAGTCTGGTGCTTCTGCTGGGCCCATTTGTCAGCGAGACTCATCCCATGTTGCGTGACGGCCAGGTTGATCTCATGCCAGACGAGATCTTCCAGACTCGGGTTGCTCCACACTTGAATCGGCTGCGCGAGAGCCTTCCATCCTGTATATACCTGGTCCCATCGCCTGACGATTTATGCCTACCATATGTTTCGCTTCCACAGCCAGCACTGCGCCGCGACCAGCTTGCACGTATGGGCCTGTCAGAAGGCATACATTCGCTTGCTAATCCAGCTCAGATTTCTGTCAATGGCGTTAACATTGCTATTTCCAACATAGATACGCTGTTCCATTTAGTCAAGGAGGAAGTGTCGCGGCTGCCTGCGTTAAGCGACCGTCTGCCGCGCCTTGCATGGCACTTGGTTGAGCAGCGGCACTTTTACCCCTTAGCAACTCCGCCTGCAGGCTGCGCCGGCATATTGGCGTCTCAAGATACTATGCTGCGCATGCTAGTTGCTCCGGACATTCTGATTACGCCATCCCAGCTGAGGCAGTTTGCACGAGTGCACGAAAACGTTGTTTTGCTTAACCCAGGTCACTCGTCAAAGGGCCTTTCGGGCGGTACGTTTGCCAAGTTGGCTGTGCGTGCGGCCAAGAGCAGTGAATCTCCCAGTACAATGCTGGGAAACTCAACTAGACTATTTCCTGCCGAATTCACTAGTGTCGAAATTGCGCGCATATAGCACGCTATTGTCTTCTTGGCACTTACCGTTATAATGGTTGGATATCTGCTGCACAGCGTTCTATCTTGTGTTCTACGGATATCCGCGCTTTTGAATAGCTGAAAATGATCGTATTGTGCTTCTTGGAACGCCATCGTGTCCACTAATAGCTACTTTTATGCATGGCGGTATTCCAGCAGCATATCTATATTTGCTTCTATAAAAAAATTGAATGTTTAATTTCACGCAAGCACGCTTGTATCAATTGTGTATATGCAAACTACAATGTTATACAAATTTCAATTTTTCTGGTGGCGTTCAGATTTCGGCTTGCTTGTATGGTAATATCTTGCTGAATGCCCGGGATAGAGGGCTTTTTTTTTTGCTGTAATTCGGCGAGTGTATTGAGTCTGGTCTATGGATGTGGCTTTTTGTGGACGTAAATGTCAAGCTCAATAGCCGTTGGCCACCCGTCCCATGGGGCACGAGTACTTTTTCTGCATAGGTAGTACGGCTGCTTCGGGTAGGTACCTCGGCAGTAGCTGCTGGGCTACGTCATGGTTAAAACGTGCGCTTATCCCGGATACCCGCGATTACTTGCAGCCCGGGCGCAACTGATTATGTCGGAGTTTAGAGGCTTTTTAGCTTGCGCTTCCGAGATGAGGAGGTTCTAAAAATAGTGACAGATTGTTTGGGGAATGCAGCACTGTTATTGGCTGCAATCATTCTCTTACCTTGTGCAAACGCATTAGAAATGCATGTTGGCCGCAAGAGTTGGGTGCAGCATGGCTGAGTCTTGGCCCTCACACCTGTCTGCAGCCAGACAATCAGCGAGCTTTTACACAAGCGTGCTTATGCATCCTCTGCAAACAATCGCTGCAGAGATAGGATTGTGGGCACTTGCTATCTGGCCGTCCCTCGATAACATTTGTGCGTCGTGGAGTGGCGGCGGTCAGGATCGAGTGCATTTTATTCTATTTTCAGGCTGTCCGGGAGTTGCTCGGCTTCCCCTCTTCCTGTCTGGCATTACTAATAATAGTGAAAAGCCCGTGAGTTGTTCGGCGGACGGCCAGATGCTCTTGGCATTGGTATATAACCCGTGGGCCGTGGATATTCAAATTTTTCTTTTGATATCACCACCAGCCAAGCTTATTTTTTTTCTTTAAATAGCAGCAAGAATCTCGATCGCGTGCATCTAGGCATATCTCTCACACCCTTGCATCAAGCACACTCATACACATGACACTGCTAACAAGAGCCAGATTTCACGCCAATTCTGCCTTCGCCATATGCTTTTCCACTGTGTGGAAATGTAGCGTATGTGGTTTATGCTTTGAAAGTGAAGCTCAAGTTCGAGAACACTTTGCCTCAGAACACATGTTTGCACCACTAGACGAGTGTTGCTGAAGCACCTCGATCTCCAACGGTATCGCTGTGCCATCACATTCCAGTCCTCCTTGTATTATTAACTATCTTAAAATTATATCCAACTGTCATTAAATTATCCATTATGAACACAACTCACAAGCAATCTAGCAAAACTTCCAGTGATTATCGCAAACGGTACATGTAACAAACGTCGTCATGGGCTCATCGGCACTGCGAGTCTGCATTTGGAAGTAGGTGCACTTTCGATTTTTGCAACGACCGCATTTGAACTGGTCGGTGACTGCCTTGGCGCGGTCAGCTCCCTTGGCCTTAAAGAGGTTATCCTCCTTCATTTTTTCTATCTGGCTACGAAGCTCCTTGGACGCCATTTCTTCGCTAGACATGGAGCAAAACCGCTGCGCAGAAATTGAGCCCTCCACAACATTTATACACAGCTCTGGGTTCTTTTTGTCCTTTAGATTATGACACAGCGATCGAATTCGGGCACGATACGCTGATGACGTCGATCCAGCCTTTTCAAATTCGATGCGCTCAATATCGGCAGCCCGTTTGACTATCAAATCTGGATCGGCGTTACTATCGGCAGCCATCGAGTTATACAGGACTTCAGTGCATTTGTCGCGCACCATGTCGCCCACTTTGGGTATGTTTGCTCCGTCCAGCACTGCGGTACGTGCTGCGGTGCCATGTGCGCCTGCACTTGGCGTCGGCGGCATAGTTGAAGATCCAGATGCTGTACCCCGTCCCTGGAGCATTCCAGTGCTGCTTCCAATAGCTGGCGACCCGTTAGATGAGGAACGTATGTTTGACGATCCGGATTTATTATCTGCCCGCGGCTGCTGTGACTGAGGCGTGTCAGGCAGTGTTTGTGGGGTCTGAGGCCTAGAAGCAGGCTTGGGAGTTGGTACTGGGCTGCTCGTATGTGAGCTGGCAGATTTTACGTCTTTTTTCCACTTGTAAACCACTTTTTTTGCCAGCATGGCGATCTCAGAATCCTCATTACTCCGTAGCTTCCCAACTACCTGACCGGCGCCCGTCGCTCGCAGCAGCTTTTCATCAACTCCAACCGCGTATAATTTGTTTAGAATCCGCTGAAGTTCCTATCACCCAATGCAATTAGCTTTATTTTTCAAAGCATTACATGCTGGAAGAATACCTACAGTCTTATTGTCAAGTTCTTGAGCAGAGCTCAGGGACTTGCATAATGTTTTGAGCTCATTCTGCTTGTTCAGGACCGACGACATTTTGTGCTTTGCAAAAGAAAAAGCAAATGCAAAAGTAAAGAAAAAACCAAATGCAGATTTTTAAAAAACACCGTTTATCCAATCAACTTTATCCCTCTCTTCTAGATCAACGAGTATTAACAAGCTTAAGCTGCTTCCCTAAAATGTTTTTCGATGCATGCAAAAAAAAAAAAGTTATAAGATCTAGTTGGACGCTTGGCGACGAAGATCTATAAGTCTGTTTAGCTGTTCTGGTGCTATCATATGGTCCTGGCTGAGCTCTAACAGTGGTGTTCCCGGAACAGAGTTATACTGCTCAAAGTCACAGACGCCAGCTTCGCGGAGTACGATCTCGTCAATACAAAAGTTCCCTGTAAATGCCGTACTATCCTGAGATAAAATCCAAAACGCAGCATCGGCGAGAATAGCTGGCTTGCGTGGACGTGCCTGGAACTGTGCATTGTTGCACTCTGCCAGCCCATCTGTGTCGATAGTAGTGAATGGCCATAGCGCGTTCGAGGCAATGCCATACATGCGCTGTTCAGCAGAAAGGCCGAATGCCAGCATGCCCATAGAAAACTTGGACATGGTATACGCCAGGTTGCTAACAAACCACCTTTCGTCTAGCTGCGGTTTGGGACATAGAGTTAGAATGTGTGCGTTGGCGCTCTGCTTAAGGTAGGGCAGCGCGTGCTTTACTACTAGAAACGTGCCTCGAGTGTTGATCCCAGCCATGGTGTCGTATTCAGTCATGCTGATATCCTCAGTCGTCTTCAGTACGAGTGTTGCTGCGTTGTTCACCAGTATATCTATGCCGCCAAATGCACCAGCTGTTTGTATTATAGCGGCCTTGACCTGTTCTTCATTTTGAATGTCGCATGAAAGGGCTATGCCTTGGCCGCCAGCTGCCTGAATCTCGCTTACAACCGGGCTTCCTTCTACGTTGCGAGCAACTACAGCAACTTGTGCGCCATTCGCAGCGCACTTCAAAGCAATGGCCCGACCAATACCCTTGGTTCCGCCTGTAATAAAAACTGTCTTTCCTAATAGTGATACCATAATGATAAAGAAAAAATTAAAGTTTTGCTTGCTGCTGACGCAGGGCCTTCAGCTCCTTAAGCTGGTTCGAGTCCAGGAAAAAGTCAAGGCTCAAATCATCTAGTTTCGTTCCAGGCGTGTTGTTGTACTTTTCAAAGTCGGTTATGCCACACTTGCGCAGCAGCAGTTCATCCATACAAAAGTGACCGGTGAACTGCGATGCCTTTTGAGTCAGAATGTGATGAGCAGCATCTGCCATGATTTCAGGAGTGCGTGAGCGCCGGCCATCGCTCTTGCTGGTGGTTGGATCTGCGATCTTGAGCGCGGCAGTTTCAATCATTGTCAGCGGCCACAACGCGTTGACAGCAATGCCCTGCGGACGAAACTCGCCAGCCATTCCTAGTACACAAAGACTCATGTTATACTTGGCAATAGTGTAGGCAGGAAAAGGCGCAAACCATTTTTCCTCCATTGCCAGCGGCGGGCTGATGTTGAGAATATGTGGATTAGCAGCCTTTTTCAGGTACTCAAGAGCAAGCTTGGATACCATCCACGTTCCACGCCCATTGATTGCGTGCATCAGGTCGTAGCGCTTGACTTCGGTCTCCTCAGTGCCAGCCAGATGAATGGCCGAGGCGTTGTTGATTACAATGTCAATGCCGCCAAACGTCTTGACAGTCAATTCGATTGCGTTCCTCACCTGCTGTTCATCACGGATATCGCACTGGATTGCCAGGGCCTTGCCGCCAGCCTTTCTGATATCCTCTGCAGACGTGTAGATAGTGCCTGGCAGCTTAGGGTTTGGCGCCGCAGTCTTGGCCACAACCGCAATAGACGCACCATCGCGCGCTGCACGAAGCGCTATTGCCTTGCCAATGCCGCGAGACGCACCCGTTATAAACAATACTTTACCGTAGAGAGACATCTGTAGAAATGAAAAGTGATGCATCCAGCCCCATGTGAAAGCTGGCCCTTTTCAGCTTTTATTCACTTTGGCTTAACTTTTTAAAATGCCCCGCTCCGCTCCGAAGCCAGAAGCTACTAATTCGCTAGTTGTACTGTTTGACACTTACAGTGATGAGGCCTGTGAGGCGCTGCGAGCTAAGCTGGAGACCTGTGGTCCTCTTTGGCATTTTGCCAAGCTTAAATCGTTCCAGCGCTGCTTGGCGGTTTTTAGTCAGACAGCCAATGCACAAGTGGCAATGCGCTGCCTGAACGGTACACCTGTGCTCGGCGACAACAAGATGCGCCTTTATTTCTCAATGCACACGCCCTTGGTAAATAGACCAGACAGCCTGGCTGTACCCAACCAGGAGAAGCTCTGGCTTATTTCACCACCAGGATCGCCGCCTATAGACTGGAGGCAAACTCGCGAACAGCCGCCCAATGCCAATTACCTTGACCATAGACTGGAAGCTGCGTTGCAAGAGCTTGAAATTGGCACATTTGCGTTGGACCCAGCTACTGTTACTGACGACGATGAGAGCATTTTGGAATATCCATGTGTAGGTATCAAGTCGCTGGATCTGGGCAGCTCATCTGAAAAGAAGAGTATAGCCGCTCCTTCGTTTGTTATTAGTCAGGGTGGTATAGATAGCGAAGATGCTAGCAGCAGTGATGGGCAGTTCAATGGGTTGGCAGATAAAAATTCAGCTAGTAATACACCGACTATTCTTATTCATCATTGCGACAGCAGCGACCAAAGCTCCACATCCAAGCCAGCTGCTAGCTCTACACTAGCTGAAAGATCACCCACTCCTGGCCCTGTTTTCAAGACGTATAAACCAACATTTCGCCCACCCATGGACATGTAAATATATACTTTGTTTATTTTATATAAACTGTCCCTTTTTAAAAACTCAGTCCTGGTCGACCTCTTCAGGGTCATTAGGTTCCTTTGGCTCTTGGTCTTCGCCCCACTGGATGGCATTGTCAGCATGCGATAGTACATAGGCGATTGAGTCCTCGTCCTTGATGTTCAGAGGTAAAAAGCTAACCATGCTAAAGTCCTCAATCAAGTTTGCAATGGCAAGGTTCAGCTCATGGAACTTGCCACTAGTATTCCTATTGGCATCTTCAGCAAGAAGTAGTGGATCTGGGTCAAAGTAGCGCTCCATGTTTTCACGCAGGCTTTCAGAAATCAGGTCCATTTTGGTCATTACATTAATATGTGGGATCTCCAGCATGCTCATAGCCGATGTAGCACTCATGACTCCTGCAAAGTACTTTGACGTATCCTCGACAAACTGACTTTCAAGACAGTACACGCCTACCACTTGGAAGTTCCACCGCTGCAGCATAGATGCCACTTGGCGCATAATTGGAATGTGTGTGTACAGCTCGATCTGACCAGGGCAGTCAAGAATGAGATAGTCGTCCTCATAGTCGCCCAGCTGCTCCTCCAGCCAGTCAAGGTTTTCCATAAGAAACTCAAAGCAATATATAAGCCCACCGTTGGGCCCATAGCCCAGCTCGTCCATGACGTCTTCCAACGTAATCAGCTCGCGAATATCGATGGTTGGCGGATACTCAAAGCGCTCAGCCGCTGGATCAAGGTTTACCAAGTGTACGCGTCTTTTGGTTGCTTCACAATGCTGCATAATTGTTTGACAGTATGTGGACTACAAGTGAACAAGCGAGATCAGCTCAAACAAACCTTCTTCAGTGCAGCATTGCATGTAAGCGTAATTCAGTTTCTTACCTTGCCGCTCCCGGCCGGGCCCATTACAAGCTGGCAGTATCGACCCCTACACAAACAATAGTGATTAGCAAAGCACCGTGAATTGAACAGGTGTACTCTGGCAATGCTTACATTTAAAAAAAAATATTTTTTGATCCTTTAAGAAATTTTTTTTTAGTTTTTGACACGCTCAGACAAAATGGAGCAACAACTATTCGAAGCCCTTCAGGGCACGCTGTCTGCTGATGCAGGAATTCGCCACCAGAGCGAGCAAACGCTGAAACAGCTGGAGCTAAATACAAGATTCTCGCTGGCCGCTGCCAACGTGGCTCTTACCGATGCAGTTGAAGCCTCCATGCGCCAGGCAGCAGTCATACAGATACGCCGATATGTAGGCCGACACTGGAGCATTGGGTCTGCAAAGTACGAAGCTGGGCCTATTCCCGACCAGGAAGTCAAAGCACAGGTGCGCAGAAAAGTGTTTTCGCTACTGACAAGCCCTGACCGCAAGCTGCGTATGGCAGCTGCAGCTACTGTTGCAAGTATGGCACAATTTGACTGGCCTGATGAGTGGCCACAGTTGTTTTCACAGCTGGTTAATCTGGTTCAAGGGAATGATGACCATGCTCTGGCAGCTTTGAGTGTGTTTAGCGAATGGGTCAATGGTGATATGGCAGAGCAGCAATTGGAACAGATCAGCGTGCTGATTCCTGAGCTCATGCGCATATTTTCCAGCAGCGACTATAGCGCTGCTACACGTGTGCTGGCCGTGCGAGTCTTTAGTGACTGTATTGATGTCATTGCCAGCATGTCTATTGCGAAACGGGAGTTTGTTGATGCACACGTTCCGCCAATATTATGTCAGTGGATGGAAATTGCTTTGCAGGTCATTCGGCAGCCGTTATCTGGCGACAGTAATGGTCCAGTTATATCGCTTAAAACAGAGTGCATAAAGGCGATAGTAAAGGCTACCATGGGTATCCCGCGACACCTTGGCCCCTACGCACCTGCTGTTTTGGAAGCGGTTTGGGATCAGCTCAAGGCTTTACAAGACCCATACCTCTACGCATTTGTTTACCAAAACAGTGCTCATAGCGAGGAAGCGACCAACATGCTTGTATATTGTGAAGATGACGGCGATGCCAATACGATAGATAGCTTTTTGTGTGGCATATTTGAGTGGATTTCCCGGGTTGCTGATAGCAAAGCCATGCGCAACGTTTTTGTGATAAAAGCTCCTTCAGTGGAGCCAACTTCGTTTTTTGTAGATCTGGTAAATGTTCTGATTTGCTATGGGCAGATTACGACCGAGATGATTGAAGATTGGACCGATGATATGGACTTGTTTGTTGCCGATGAGGATGAGGAGGGCTATCGCTTCAACGTGCGTGTGGCAGTGCAGGAACTACTACAGTCTCTAGAAGAAACATTTGCGCGGCCGTTGGCACTTGCAGTTGGGCAAGTAGCGCAAACACGGTCTCAGCTGGCCAGTCGGTGGCGAGATGAGCAGAATGATAACTGGTGGCTAGTCAGCGAAGCTGCACTATGGGGCATTGGCTGTATCTCCAGCAGCGTGACTGCATTAGGAGCAAAAGGTACATTTGATTTGAGCAAGCTGTTTGACATTAATGTTTGGCCGCTAGCGCAAGCCTCAGAGTTTCCTTTTGGTCAAGGCCGTGCATTTATTTTTGCTTCTCATTTGTCAGCCGAGCTGCCTACAGAGATTGCAACTGCATTTGTTCGTGCTTCTGCTAACGCAGTAGCGGACACACAGCTGCATCCGGCAGTACGTCTTAGTGCTGTACGGGCAATCGCCAATTTTTGTCGCTCGCTTCCTGGAGATTTGATAAAGCCGCAACAGGAACGGTTTATCAACGGACTTGCAAGCATAATTCCGCGCCTAAGCGAGGATTCTGCGCATATAGCGCTGGAAGCCCTGCATGCAACGCTGCGCGTGGATCAGGGTCTTACCGCATCGCTGGAACCAGTAATCAGCGAGGTGGCTATGGGTGTGTGGCAGAAATACCCAGGCGACGTTTTATTAACAAGCATTGTCATTGATATTGTGGAAGACATGGCCAGCAATTCTCATGCTCGTGAAGCATTTTCTTTGCGAGCACTACCAGTCATTGGCTCTGCGATTACTCAGGCAACGGACGGAATGGTGGTTAGCTCGGGAATTGATCTGTTATCGGGACTTATCAAGGGCGTGCCATCGCCTATGCCCAATGGATATACCGAAGCCATATTCCCATCGCTGATGCGAGTGCTTGCTTCCAGCAACGACAGCGAGGTTTTGCAAAGTGGACAAACATGCCTCAAATACTTTGTGCAAAAAGATGCCGAGCGCATTGCCCAGTGGCACGATGAGAATGGGCAGTCAGGACTAGCTCATATCGTGCAATTTGTTGCTGTGTTGCTGTCGCCAAATGCCTCAGAGTCGGCAGCACTGTTTGTGGGTGACTTAATAGCCAAGATTGTCCAAAAATGCGGCTCATATATCACAGGAGATAATTTTGCCAAACTTGTACGCATTGTCACTATACGATTGTCTACAGCACATACCTCATCGTTCTGCGCAGCAAATATCCCCTTTTACGCACAACTGATCGTGCGCCACCCCGCTGAAACAGTTGCTTTGCTCAACAGCATTGATTGTGGAGATGGGCGCTCTGGCTTGGAAGTGGTGTTGAGTACATGGTTTAAAA
>JANBUW010000064.1:0-22531 GCA_027579605.1 Coemansia brasiliensis | reverse complement strand
CTTTTTTTTTTGTTTGATTTGCTAAAGCAGAAAATTGAGTGGATTTATACATCAGTATCTGAGCCACCACATTTTCCTTTCCCCCTCTTTTTTTTGCTGCGCTGGCCCTAACCCTCAAGTATTTAAATGCGCGTATCTTCTGAGTGGGTTCTTTATAAAGTTCCCTGAACAATGCATACGTGTCACATGAACGCAAGTGTATTTGGGTATTTGGAAAATTTATGTTAACTAACAGCACGTAATTTGGTTTCTGTAGTCCCATGTCGCCCAAGGCCGAGCCATCAAGTGCAAGTGCAGGCATGCGTCCTTATATGCCGCCAATGGCGCAAAATTCACCACCAGCAACCAGCTCGCGGTTGCCCAGCGCACCGCACTCGGCCCGATCGGCGCCGGGGTACTCGAGAGGCTCGCTGTCAGCTCACTCACAGTCATCGTTCCCTGGTGGCCAGACGCTGCCGCCCAACTCAAGCTCATCGGGAAGCACGCCGTTGCCGCCAATTGCAGGAGGCTACGGACGATCACCATCATTTACAAGTGCAACAGCCACATCGTCTATTCCTCCGATTAAAAGCCAGCCGACGCAAACTATCCCTCATACCACTACTTCGCCGCTTTCCGCGCCGACCACATCGGCTGCCACCGTGCACGAAGAGGCACTAGCTGCTGCTGCCCCGGCGACATTTGCGTCACCAACACCTGGACAAGCATCCATGCAGCGAATGCATCCTTCAAGCATAGCCTCGCCTAATGCCCGACCGGCACTGCATTCCCAGCAACCGATGCAGTCTCCGCACCAAAACACAGCATCGGTTCCGCCGCCCAAGCAGTCAGCATCATCGCCAAAGCTGCACCGGGCAGTATCTGCCCAAAACACACCTGTACCGCCCCACGCACAGCAGTCGCCGCGGCAGACAGCCAACCCTGCGCAAGTATCGTCTGCTGGCACCGCACCAGGGGCAACGTTTACTACCACTCCGAAAACGTCACTGTCTGGCGGTCAGTCATCATCAATGGCAACGACAGCTGTGCCACCCTTGGGGCCTGGTCAGAGCATGGGCACTGTAGGACGTCCAGCAGCTGTAGCGAGCGGGCCATCACAAGCGGCTGGGCTGGCTATATCGGGCGCACAAAATGGTCGTAGCACTACGGCAGTAGCATCCAATGCTTCGGCACCTACAACGAATGGGGTTTCAGAGCCTACTCGGCAGCCGGCGCAAGCTGATGCCAGTGGACGACCACTTAATGTGAGTGATGCGCTTAGCTACTTGGATATGGTAAAATCACAATTCCAAGACCGCCCAGAAGTGTACAACCAGTTTCTGGAGATTATGAAGGACTTTAAAAGCCACACGATAGATACGCCGGGTGTTATTGAGCGAGTATCGCGCCTGTTTTACGGTAGTCCTAGTCTGATACAGGGCTTCAATACGTTTTTGCCACCTGGATATCGCATTGAGTGCTCTGACGATCCAGCTGAGGGTGTGCGGGTTACCACACCCAGCGGATCAATTATTCCTGATATGCATCGCCGTACTTCGGGGGCTGCTGCAGGAGCTGGCGGTGTTAGGCAGCAGTCTCCGCCAGCAGCCAGCAGCGCAGCATCAATCAATGGCCAGCGCGGCAGCTACACATCACAGCAAACACCGACTCATCAGTCGCAATATGCAACGCGGCGCTCTGGCCCAGGAGGATTGCCTAACAGCCAGATCATGTCGCCACCGCCATCCCAAGCACCAGTGGCATCTGCTGCACCACCCATATCATCGCAAGACGCATATGCAGGTTCTGGACAGGCACCCATAGCATCAGCGGCATCTGCTGCTGCTGCTATGGATGCGCGGTCTCCAGGTGCGATGCGGTCGCCGAGCATTGGAGCCTCACAGCGGTCGCGGCAGGTGCCAGTAGAGTTCAACCATGCCATCACATACGTGAACAAGATCAAGATGCGGTTTGCGGCCGAGCCTGATCGGTACAAGGAGTTTCTAGAGATTTTGCAAACATATCAGAAAGAATCGCGGCCGATTCAAGAGGTATATGCGCAGGTACAGCATTTGTTTTCATCAGCTCCTGATTTGCTGGATGAGTTTAAGCAGTTTTTGCCAGACACATCTGAGCAGGGAGCAGCAAATATGGCAGGTTTGACGTCACCTGGTGCTGCATATGCACATGCTGGGTCGACGTCAGGAGCCTCAGCCATGAACGATGCAGTGGCCGGAGGACGCTTGCCTCCTGTGGGCAACTTTGCACCTGCAGGCACGGCAGGCCATGGTGGTGACTCGTATTCTGGACAGGGCAGCGGCGGACAGGCTATGGGCATGGGATATGACGGCAAAGGTACAACTCCGACCAGTAGCCGCAAGCGGCGAGGCGTGATGGGCAGTGGCAGCCAGGCATCAGGTCCAGGCTCGGCCAAGCGGCGCAGCAAGGGGCGCGGCGAGGGCGAGTCAGTTTATGGACAGGGCGTAGCAGCGCTGCAGGCGGCAGCCAATCCAGCAACAGCAACTCCGGATGAACTGGCATTCTTTGAGCGTGTAAAGCGGTTTATTGGCCAGCCTAATGCATACAACGAGTTTTTGAAGCTCCTGAATTTGTACAATCAGCAGGTACTGGATCCCAAAACTCTTGTGGAGCGGGCAGAGAGCTTTATTGGCGACGATCGTGAGCTGTTTGGGTGGTTCAAGCAGTTTGTTGGGTATGACGAGCAGCAGCACGAGCTGGATGATGCACGGTCTGGCGATGAGGCGGTTGTAGATGCAGTTGCTGGGCCCGAGTATGGCGCGTATGTGCCGCCGGAGGAAGTGGCCAAGACGCTGCGGCCCCCGCGGCCAAAGGTAAATCTGGCACAATGTAAGTCATACGGGCCAAGCTATCGGCTTTTGCCAGATGCCAGCACCCAGGCAAAGTGCTCAGGACGCGATGCAATGTGCTTTGAGGTGCTAAATGATCGCTGGGCATCGCATCCAACATGGGCATCGGAAGACACAGAGTTTGTGCACCACAAAAAGAACCAGTATGAAGAGGCAATGTTCCGCAGCGAGGAAGACCGACACGAAATGGACATTGAGATTGACACCAACTTGTCAGTGATCAGGCAGCTTACGCCGATTGCGCAGCAGATTGAGCAAATGGACCCTGAGCAGCAGGCAAATTTGACGCTCCCAGAGAACTTTTTGGGCATGTCGGAGGCTTTGCCGCGGAGAGCACTGCGCAAAGTGTACGATTCTAACCGGGCGCTGGAGATTATCAAGGCCATGCACACCCATCCAGCGACAGCGATTCCGATTGTGTTGAAGCGGCTCAAGCAGAAAGACGAGGAGTGGAGGAGACAGCGGCGCGAGTTTGGCAAGATCTGGCGTGAAAACGACTCTAAAAACTACTACCGCGCGCTGGACCATCAGGGACTCACATTCAAATCGGCAGACCGGAAGAACATTTCGCCAAAGCATTTAATTACCGAGATAGAAACTCGGCGCCGCGAGCAGCAAAGTGCAGCAGCGGCAGCGGTGGCAGATGACGGCAGTGGTGCGCGGAATCTCAGCCATAAGGTGGCCTCGGCGCTGCGGCACCGGTACCAATTGGAGTTTCAGTTTATGGAAGGTTCAGTTATAGCCGATGTTATCAACGCAATTCTGGCACATGTGGGACGGCAAAATTCGCAGTTTGCTTCTTCGGAGAAGGAGCAGATGGAGCGCTTTTTCCACGAGCTGTTTGGCGGACTGATGGGCATTGAGAGCCCCGAGTTTGTATCGCTGGGTGCGGGCGGTGCTGGCAGCGATAGCAGTGATGATGCTGAGAAGGACACACCGAACCCCACTGCTCCTGCTTCTGAAGCTACCAATGGGATTCCAACTAATGGTACAAAGTCTGATGTGGATATGGCAGAAGCCTCTGCACCTGAATCTGCAATGGATGTGGATGCAAAGCCCCAAGAGACAGCGCTGGCTAATGGCACGCCTGCATCGCCGCAGACGGACGGAGGCAGCAAGCCGTCGACGCCTGGGCTGATATCATCGCGGTCGTGGATTCAAATTGGATCCGCTGGCCGTGATTCGTCGCTCCCCTCATCGATTTCAACCAGTACAACCAAGAACGTATCACGGGCATTCTACACCAACAGCAACTACTATGTGTTTTTGCGACTGTTCCAGATCCTGTATGAACGGTTTAACCGGCTGCGGGAGCTGGGTCCCGAGTGCCAGGACAAGGTCATTCAAGCGCACCAGGCACAGTCGGTGGCAACAAAGCTGGGCATGCGGCAACAAGTTGACGTGCTAAAGTCGTACGATTTGGAGCGGACCGATTACTACACAATATTCCTTGAGCTGGTTGACCAGTTTTTGCAGGGCCAGCTGGAAAGCAGCAGCTTTGACGAGGCAATGCGTGTCATGTATGGCATCAATGCATACCGGATTCTGACTGTGGATAAAGTGGTACAGGCCATATCTAAGAGCCTGCAAACGCTAGTTAGTGACTCACGCTGTATCGACATTCTTGAGCTCTTTAGCACTCTGCCGCCGGTGCACGAGCAGAGCCCATTGCGGTCGCACATTGCATATCGGATGAAAGTAGAGGCGCTGGTGGGTGCTGACGAGCATGTGTTTCGTGTAGATTACCTGTACGACTCGCAAACAATGACAATTCAGCTGCTTCGTCGAGAAGACATCACATTAGACCAGGCAGTCACTGAAGAGGAGCGCTGGGCATACTATGTCGACTCATATGTGCTGTTTGAGCCTACTGAAGGCGTGATCCACCAGCAACATATGGATCGTCCACGCCCATATCTGCGGCGCCATCTGCATGCAGATGAGTGCGACTATGCGATCAGCTCGCGATCCAATTTGGAGATCAAGATAGCCGTAAACACGTACAAGCTGTGTTTCCTTACGGGCACAGAAGATATCTATGCCAACCATTCGCGAAGAGCACAGATGCAAAAGGCCAAGGGTGCATGTGATGAAGCGTGGAATGAAAGAGCACTCAAGTGGCGCGAGTGGGTGCATAAAGAGCATGAGCAGCACGAGCCTGAAGAAGGTGCCAATTCTCTAGAAGAGTGGTGGAAGTGAGAGCCATTATTTTTTTATCATACAAAAAATCTCCAATCATTTAAGCACGTGCACTAGTTTAGCCACTGGAAAATATTTCGACTTTTGAATTCATTGAACTTTGTTTTTATATTTCATTGAGCTTTATATGAGTATTGCCTTTAGGCGTGACGAATCCAGCACAGACGCTCAAGATGGCGGCTACGCAATAAGCAGCAACGATCAGTTGACCAATGCTTTGCCAATGAACGAACAAGAAATAGCCCAACAACTACAGCAGCTGGTGCTTAACTCGGTGGAAATACTACCAGTTAATGAAGAACCAAGAGAGGATGCTGAGAGCCCTAGAGCTAGCCAGAGCGTGGCATCTACACAAATAAGCCCACGTAATGATTCAGAGGCACAGTCTTCAGATGCTACCTGGGACTTTTTGACCAATGCAGCACAAATGTTTGCTCGGTCGTCAGAGGTAATGTTTTATAAACTGAATATAGGCTAATGGAAAAAGACTAAAAAAGCCTAAAGAATAGATTTCAGAGGTTACTCAGGCAGAGATAAGAAGAGGGTTCGACGCACAAGGGTATCAGTGGAATGGACAAGAGCTACAGAGACACATGTATATGGAGTATAGGCGAGAGGTGTATCCGCAGTACCAGGGGATATCGCATGATGTACGTGCTGTACGAAAGCAAAGTCAATGCGTGGATCCAACACAGAAGTTTTATAAGCTGAGATACTCGGTGACTGGCAGCAGCTACCGATGTAAGATCAGCCATTTTCAGCTTCGTGACCTGATATGGGCAACCAGCAACTACGATGTGTACTATTGGCATTCGGATGGAATACAAAGATGGAATCCCTGGCACAAAACGCGTTCGTGTGTTTTGGGACGACGAGAGATGCCTGCAGATTTCCGTTTAAGTGCGTTGTGTGTGGATCAGGGCGTGGTGTTGGCTGGTGATTACCAAGGCCGCATATGTGCCAGATCTTTATGGACGGCGGATGCGGAAGTGGCAGCGGGACAGGTGGCAGGAGGCACAGACATAGTGAACCACGCGACACCGGCCAATCGGCGTGAAGGCGGAAACTTGGTTGCGTTAGCAGTGAATAGTGGGAGTGTGGACACATTTGATGTGCAAACGATGGTAGCTACTAGTAGTGCATCATTTGAATGGGCGGTAAACTGCACAGCAATAAGCGATAGCGGCAGCATAGGCTGTGTAGTGGGAGATAGCTTGCAAAACGTGCTAGTGGATCCCCGTCAAGACTACCGCAAGGTCGGGGAGCTTTTGGGGCATAAAGATTACTCGTTTGCATGCGCAATAAGTCCGGACGAGCGGCAGGTGGCTACTGGAAGCCAGGACTCAAGCGTTCGCGTGTATGATGTGCGGTGGCCCCGTGAATCCGTGATTTCTTTGTGTGGATATATGGGGGCTATGCGGATAGTGAAGTTTAGCTCGTGTGGGCGGTTTTTGTTAGCAGCAGAGCCTGCAGACTATGTGCATGTATATGAAACGGGGTTGTTTGACCGGTCGCAAGATATCGAGTTTATGGGCGAAATTGCTGGAGCGACTTTTTCTCCAGATTGCTTATTTGTTGGCATTTCAGACGCAGTTCACGAGAACATGCTGGCTGAATACACACTAGTATAGGAACCGCCATTATGTATTTAATAAGATCTTAGAGTTTAGACATAAATCCGCCAGGAGTAGTACCGCCAGATAACAGAAGAATAACGGTTTCACGGTACATCTCAGCCTTGATCAAGTGAAGCTTTTGAGTTAGTCCACTAGCTTTGGGAGCCAATGTACGGGCATATTCCAAAGCAGTATCCAGAAGCTTGTCCTGAGGCACAGCGCGATCAATAATCCCAGCACTCAATGCATCCGATGACTTGAACCGATGGCCAGTAAGCAAGCAATCGCGCAAATGGTTAGCATGAGATATTTTAGCCTTAACGATGGCGGCCATGCCGGGGATAAGCGGAATCCCGATATCCACCTCATTCATCGCGATCCAGCCGCGATCAGCTCGCATAACGCGATAGTCATGAGCAAATGCGAACATACAGCCGCCCGCAAAGGCATGGCCATTGATGGCAGCAACAGTGGGGATGCGGAAAGTCAGCAAGCGAGCAAGCATTTGGAGATAGGGAATATAGAAGCTATCACCTTCTTTCATAGCTGCCTCGATAGCCAACCCATTGCTATAGAACTTGCCTGTGCTGGTAGAGATAAGCGCTCCGCCTCGACTTGCTTGCTCTGTATCTAGCTGGTCTAGTTTTTCCTCTACTATATCCAATGCTTGCATGATCTCCTTAACAAACTGCTTGGTGAACCGGTTCTCTGTTTCATTGCTCAAGTGTAGCACGAATAGTGATGGAAATGATGCATCCGGATTTATAAGTTTTACTAGTGGTAGGTCAGCTACAATCATATTGGGGAAATAGAGATGAGAATTCTTGAAGAAGAAGAAGAAGAAGAAGAGGAAGAAGGAGTCTCTAAGCATGTGCTTACTTCTCGGGTGCCTTACTTTTCCGGTCACAAGCACATGAATATTCCAGGTTTGATCAGAATTATAATCCTAATCAATTCGGTGCTTTTTTTTTAGTGCTTTCCTTTTCTTTTCTTTCGTGACTTTCTAGATTTTGCATTTCCTTTCCTTGTATATTTTCAAATGGCCCCATCAGATGCTGAGGAAGAAAAGCCATATGCTGCAGATGGGTCTACATCAAAGAAACCCGAGAGCGAGGAGCTAGACGATGACTATGGGGAGGTAAACATGGACGAGTTGGGAAGCAAAGTATGGCTGGTCAAAGTGCCCAGCTTTCTGGCAGAAAAGTGGAAAGAGCCTCGCGAAAATGGTATTCAGCTGGGCAAAATGCGCATATATGACCGAGCAGACAGTAGCGGTAGCAACATATCGATTATCCTTAACGACACAGAAGAGTATAAAGATATTCCCAAAGAGTATCGCATGCAAGTAGCCAACGAGAAAGTAAGCAACATGTTTATATTTTCGGAAGGGAGGAATCCCCGAGAGATTATAAAGCCGACATCGACCCTAGCAAACAAGCATGTGCCTATAGCGATGACAGGCACGGTGCACCACGAATGTACGATGACTCCCAGATACACTGAAGAATACACACGGATTATGCGTAAGCGGTTTTTGAACAGGCACAAGAACTCCCGCAAGGCGCAGCCGTTGGCCAAGTCAGAGTATAGCCGCAGCATGCTGAACGTAGATAACAACATGTTTGACACAGCGCAGAAGAAGTCCAGAGTGGAGACGCGTATGACTCGTATGGATCGCCAGGAGCTTATGAATATGATATTTGCAGGGTTCGAAAGGTACCCGTATTGGAACTTTAAAGGGTTGGTGGAGCATACGCGTCAGCCGGCAGCATATCTCAGAGAGGTATTGCAAGACGTTGCCAGGCTAAACAAGAATGGGCCGTACGCCAACTACTATAGTCTCAAGCCCGAGTTTCGCAAGGCATCGGCTGATGCAGCAGCAGCAAAGACAAATGCTTCATCTTCGGCTGGCGGCACAAGCAATGCAGAGGGCCAAAATAGCGACAATGAGGACTTAGATATGGATGATGAAGAGGACTTTGAAGACGTCTAGATCTATTTATTAATAAAGCACTACTGGCCTTTAGACTGTTCGTGTTGCATTTTTTCAATCAAAGAGGCAATGGAGTTATGATATGCATCGGCAGTAACCTCAATGGGGAAGCGGTTAGTCGAGTACTTGGAAGTGAAATGGCCTATGGGGTTAACTCCCTCAGGAAACAGGCGCAGACCCAAAAATTTATCAGCACGTACTAGCTCACTCCATTCGTACAAGCAGCTATCAACGACATGAGTCCATGGCTCGAAATCCACTACCATTACCCGATCAACCGTACGCGCCACATACGCATCAAAGCAGAAGCTGGCCAAAGGAAACTTGGAAACATGCTCTTTGAAAAACGCTTCAATTTTGTTTTCAATCTCCAGCTTCATCTCTTCTAGGAACTTGTGAAACTGCACATCGACTTGAGAAATAGCAATTAGCTTATGGTCGCGTACAAAGCAGCGGAACATCATTGATGGGTATAGGTTAGCCCATTGACGCAATACCAGTTCGGGTTTGGCTTGTAGAGGATCGGACAGTGGGTAACTTTCATGAACCAAGTCGCGAGATATTTTATCAGATGATTTCAGAAGCCAAAGGATATCTGTGGGCAAGGTGCATTTAAGTGTTCCTGTGGTAGTAACCCATGCTGCATCCGTAGGTGCGCTCCATGCCATGCGAGGAAACACCGATCCTCCTAGCTTAGCAATACGCTGCTCAATCTCCTTGGAAATATCTGTCAAATCCACTTGTTCCTCGGCGTTTTCATTCTCTTGTTCACTCCAGTCGCTGCCATCAGATGAGCCAAAGTCTTCCAGCTCTCCGTGGTACTCTAGTTTTGACTGTTCTGGAACATACAGGCCGTCAGATAATAGATAGTCAATAAACGACTGCTCCAATGGATGAATGATCTCGGATTTAAACGTCATTTTGGAAAACTGTGGATACCAGGAGGAAAATGCACAGCATTTGACTTCGTGAGCAGTTAATGGCGGGAATAGCTGTGCATCATCTTCTACTGCATCATTGCCAGGGTCTTCTGGACTTTGCGTTAATGCTAGCTCAGAGATGGCTCTATACGCTTCCTCTTCGCTAAATGCACTTGTTGGCTCTTGTGTCTCCCCAGAACTCGTCATTTTTGTATAATATCAGTATTTTTTTTAAAAGGATTTAAAAAAAGAAATATCGTTTATTTCAAGCCATTCCGTCAATCAGTTGTGGGGTTCAAAAGGCTGAGACTTTTAATCCTAAACCGCAGCTCAGAGGCAGAAAAATTTTTTTCTTTAGTTTATCTTTCATTTATATAGCTTGATTTGCAACGATGGGAAAAAAGAAGGGAGGAAAGAAGAGTAAAAATGATGACGGCTGGGATGACAGCGAAGTGGAAGAGCGGTTAGCCAAAATTCTCGAGCCTATGGAGGAAGAGGAAGAGCCTCAGCCAGTACCCAAGGCCAACAAAAAGAAGAAGAACCAGGCAGCAGCAGTGTCATTTGCAGCATTAGCGATGAGTGATGACGAGGGAGACATCACCCCATCGGAAGATGAGCAACCACCCACACCACCTCCACAGCCTCGACAAGGAGAGTCTGACGAGGAGCCAATAGCACAAGCTGGCGGATCAAAGAAGAAGAAGAAGAAGAACAAGAAAGAGGCGGTGCCTCCTCCAGAACTTAATGAGGATGAGCCAGTGGTGGTAATCAAGACTGCCAAGCAAAAAGAGCGCGAGAAGAAGGAAAAAGCCAAGTTGCTGAAGAAGCAAAAGGCGGATGAGGCCAGGGCCAAGCGGGAGGCAGAGCTACGTAGCTTGGAAGAGTCGATGGGTGCAGCTACCATTGAGGACGAGCCGGAACCTGAGGGCAAGAAGAAGGGCAAGAAGAATAAGAAGAAGGGCAAGAAGGGTGCGGCAGGCTCTGACGACGAAGCCGAGTCCAATCCAACAGAGCCCAAGCCAGCAGAGCCCAAGCCAGCAGAATCCAAGAAGAAGGAGGAGCCCAAGAAGAAGGGCAAAAAGGGAGGAGCGTCCATTGCAGCACTGCAAAAGATGATGGAAGAGAAGCGCCGGCAAGAGGAGGAGGAAGCACGCAGACTGGAGGAAGAGCGACTGCGTATTGAAGAGGAAGAGCGGCTGCTGGCAGAGGAAGAGGCTCGTTTGGAAGCTGAAGAGGAAGCCCGACGGGAAGCCGAACTGCAGCGGCGTGAACAGCTGCGGCGCGAGGGAAAGCTCTTGACTAAGAAGCAAAAGGAAGCCAAGGCACGTCAGGAGCGGCAGCTTAAGCAGCTGCTCGAGTCAGGCGTGCAAGTGGCAGGTCTGACAGAAGATGGCAAAAAGGAAGCTGGTTCTGGCCGCCGTGAAGCTGAAGAGCGTAAGCGTCGCGCGGCAGAGCGCAAGCGCAAGGAGGAAGAGGAAAAGGAGCGCAAGCGCAAAGAGGAAGAGGAGGCCAAGGCACGCCAGGAGCAGCAGCAGGCTCAGGAAGAGGCAGCTGAGGAATCAGACGAAGCCGATGACTGGGAAGCAATGCTGTCCAGCGACGAAGATGAACAAGAGGCTAAGGGAACCTCTGCGGAATCAGAAGCCAACAAGTCAAGCGAGAGCGAGTCTGAGAGTGAAGCAGACGAATTGCAGCAAGAGCAGGAGCGCAAACAGGCAGCAGCAGCACGGCGTGAGCAGCGTATGCAGGAAGCACTGGCCGCACGCTCTGAGGACAATTTGCGGTCGCCGATCTGCTGTATTCTGGGGCATGTAGACACGGGCAAGTGCTGGGGCCGAGATACGCCGATTATGATGCACAATGGAGAACTGCGCATGGTACAGGATGTGCGTGAGGGCGATGAGCTGATGGGTGACGACAGCACGCCGCGTGTGGTGCAGCCAGGGTCGGTGATCCGTGGCACAGGTATGCTGTACCGCGTTGAGCCAGATGCCAACAGCGGTGCAGATGCATTTGTGTGCAATGGCGACCATATATTGGTGCTGAAGATGGCTGAAACTGCACGAGTACGGCGTGAAGAGCGCACGCAGGACGGGCCAGTATTTGTGACCGAAGAGTTTGCGCTGACAGCCAGCAAAGTGCCAAAATTGCGTGTTGTAGGCGAGTATGCGACACAACAACAAGCGCAGGCGGCAGCGGATGCTTGTCCAGCGCTGGAGTGGACATGTTCAGTGGAAGAGTATCTACAATTGGCACGCAGTGAGCGCTATATAGCCAGTCAATGTGCGATGTTTGTGCCAGAAGCTGGTGTTGAATTCCCTGCTGCTTCAGCTCAGGCATTTATGTCTCAGGTAATCCAGGCACTGGGTACAAAGGTATCGCAAACACAGATGCTGCAGGCTGCACAAGCATTGGGCCAATGGGTGCGTGGCGGCAACAATGCCGACCAGCCCATGTGGCTGCCAGCACTAGTTAAGGCAACAGGTGCACAGAGAGATGCCGTGCCGGCAGCACTGATGACGGCATCGCGTGAGCACCGACGGGCGTTCCTGGAGGGCATGGCAAATAGCAGCTCTGATGGCAACGCACTGGAGCTGCGCAGCGTACACAAGGATGTTTTGCAGCAGGCACTGCGCATAGCGCGGTCTGTGGGACTTCGTGGCAGCGCAATTGATACTGACGCAGGCATGTTCCGGCTGACACTGCCACTAACAGATGGACAGCATGCATGGTCGTTTGCAGTGCGTGCAATTGGCGAGGGCGAGTACTTTGGCTTTACGCTTGATCGCAACTCGCGCGTGCTGCTAGGCGACTGCACGGTGTCTCACAACACAAAGCTATTGGATAAGATCCGGCAGACAAACGTGCAGGCAGGTGAAGCTGGTGGTATCACACAGCAGATTGGTGCCACGTTCTTCCCAGCAGACGCAATCCGCCAGAAGACAGCCGCAATTAGCCGTAAGGGCCAGCTGGATATCCGGGTGCCTGGTCTATTGGTAATTGACACGCCTGGGCACGAATCCTTTACGAATCTGCGGTCGCGTGGATCGTCGCTGTGCAACATTGCAATCCTGGTGGTGGATATTATGCACGGGCTGGAGCCGCAGACTCTGGAGTCGCTGCGACTGCTGCGTGACCGCAAAACGCCATTTATTGTAGCGTTGAATAAGATCGATCGCGTTTTCGAGTGGAAGCCACACGCCAACGCTGCGTTTGGCATGTCACTGAAGCTACAGAGCGCGTCTACTCGCAGCGATTATGAAAGACGTGCGTCGCAGGTGATAACTGAGTTTGCCGAGCAGGGTTTGAATGCCAAGATGTACTACGAAAACAAGAACTTTGCCAAGTATGTATCGCTGGTACCAACATCGGCACATACTGGCGAAGGTATCCCGGATCTGCTGGCTTTGCTGATCAAGCTTACGCAGGAGCGTATGACAGAGCAGCTTATGTATCTGTCGGAGCTAGAGTGTACTGTGCTGGAAGTCAAGGTTGTCGAGGGCCTGGGCACCACCATTGACGTTGTGCTGTCCAACGGTGTGCTGCGTGAGGGCGATCGCATTGTTCTGTGCGGCCTGGACGGCCCCATTGCCACCACTGTGCGTGCACTGCTGACGCCGCAGCCCATGCGCGAGCTGCGAATTAAGTCAGCCTATGTGCACCACAAGGAAATCAAGGCTGCTATGGGTGTCAAGATTTCTGCTCCTGACCTGGATCGTGCCATTGCTGGCTCGCGTCTGCTAGTTGTTGGTCCTGAGGATGACGAGGAGGAGCTGAAGGATGAGGTCATGTCTGACATCACTAAACTGCATGACGCCGTGTCCAAACAGGCACGTGGTGTGTGGGTGCAGGCATCAACTCTGGGCTCTCTGGAGGCTCTGCTTGAGTTTTTGCGTGTGTCAAAGATCCCGGTGTTCGATATTGGCCTGGGTCCGGTGCACAAGCGTGACGTGACGCGTGCGTCGACTATGCTGGAGAAGGCGCCCGAGTACGCAGTTATGCTGTGCTTTGACGTCAAGATTGACCGCGATGCGCAGGATATGGCCGACGATTTGGGCATCAAGGTGTTTACTGCCGACATCATCTACCACCTGTTCGACGCATTCACCGCGCACCAGGCTGAACTGACTGCTGCACGCCGTCGTGAACAGGAAGCCGAGGCAGTGTTCCCATGCATTCTCAAGATGGTTGAAGGCGCTGTCTTTAACAAGCGCGATCCTATCATTATTGGCGTGGACCTTATTGAGGGTCAACTGCGCCTCAACACGCCTGTATGTGTTGTACGTACCAATTCTGAGACCAAGGAGCGCGAGGTCACGGTGCTCGGGCGTGTTGCTGGCATAGAGGTTAACCGCAAGCCCGTCAACATTGTTAAGCGCGGAACTGCCAATGCCGGCTTCACTGTGCGGATCGATCAACCCAACAGCAGCAACCTGAAGACGTATGGCCGTCACTTTGACGAGACCGATCTGATCTACTCGCGCATTACTCGCGCCAGCATCGACGTGCTGAAAGAAAGCTTCCGCGATGAGCTTAACAAGGAGACACGTGCTACGCTGGTCAAGATCAAGAAGGTATTGAACGTGGAGTAGATTTAACCCATTTATGGCAGAATCAATATTTTTCTTTATCTTTTTTTTTTTGAATCTCAAAAACCTTATGAATTCATATACTAGTAGCCGACTTTTACGAAAGGGGTTTGGCACAATTCGTCCACTTTCGGGTTCTGCTCGTGCCTTTACAGCACGCACATATCAGCAGCAGCAGCAGCAGTCTGAACCCAACACAACACACTTTGGGTATAAAACAGTTCCAGAAGAAATGAAAGAGGCGCTTGTTCGCAATGTGTTTTCAAGCGTGGCATCCAACTACGACGTGATGAATGATGCAATGAGCATGGGGATCCACCGGATATGGAAAGATCATTTTATTCGCAAGATGGCACCCACGCCAGGTGCAAAGCTTCTTGATGTTGCCGGAGGTACTGGCGACATAGCACAGCGGTTTTTAGAATACCAAGACAATATCAACGGAGACTCATCATCAACAGTACATATGGTGGACATTAACCCCGACATGCTCCGTGAAGGCGAGCGTAGATTTGTCGGTAGCGAGTGGCAGCAGCATAACCGAATTGGCTTTACGGTGGGCAATGCTGAGAAACTAGACTTTGTAGAAGACAATTCGTTCGATGTATACACGATAGCCTTTGGCATCCGCAATTGCACGCATCCGGAAAAGGTCGTGCAGGAGGCATTTCGGGTACTGAAGCCTGGAGGTCGGTTTATGTGCTTGGAGTTTTCTCGAGTAGATAACCCCATGTTGGCTGCCATATATGATTTGCATTCGTTTTATGTTATTCCTAAGCTCGGCGAGCTTATTGCTAATGATCGTGAGTCGTATGAGTATTTGGTTGAAAGCATTCGCAAGTTCCCGCCTCAAGACAAGTTTGCACAGATTATTCGCGATGCCGGGTTTACAACCATTGGTAAAGGATATGAGAATATGACCTTTGGTACTGTTGCCATTCACTCTGGATATAAATTTTGAAAAATTTACTTGATTTTGGCAATAAGAATAAAGGTGTGATCTAGTTCTTTTTTTTTATTTAGTAAAATATTTTTCTTTAATGAAATGTTTCGATTAGCAGTGAATTTATGGACCAAAAGCCCAGCTGTACGAAACCACTGTATCCCAGTATCTGCCAAACACACAACAGCGTCCGCCAAACACACAGCCACATTGCAAGACAAAGCAAAACCATCCAGTGATACAGAAGACATATGGATCAAACGGCGACCATTACCCAAAACTACCTCAATAGAATATACAATACCTGAAGATCCTTATTTACTCGCGCAAAAGTTCACGCAAGTAGTGCAAAATGGCAAGCTTGACGATGCAGTAGCCATAGTGATGCAGTCGAAGGCAAAGAACCAATCAACAGCAGTATGGAACCTGGTTATTCGCGAGTATGCCAAGAATGGACGACTAAGCCGAGCACTCCGAGCACACACAGAGATGCGTAAAAGAGGATTTGCAGCTACAAACACCACCTATACAGAATTGATAAAAGCCTGTGCACTAAGCAATAGCGATAAAAGTATAGCCATGGCAGAAAGCTTATACAAGCAGTTAGGTGACAAATTGGAACCAACTATTATAAACTTCAATAGCCTGCTTACAGTTTATTTGCGAAAACACGACCTGGATACTTTGCTGGATCGCTTTAATAGCCTTCCTACCAATGGCTTGATGGCACCAGAGCTGGCTACATTTACTATTGTGTTTTCGGCATTTCGTCGAGAAATATTTCGAAAACTCGAAGAGCTAAAGCAAGTCGGGGTAGATAAGGCGGATTCCGAAAGCCAGATATTTAGCAAGAAGCGTCGGATGGCTTTACTTAGCACTAATATCCGGAGCGTATATGATGCTATGTTGGATCTATGGAAGGTCTTTGTCAATGATGCTGATCGGCGGTTACAGCTTGCTTCAGGTAACACAAAGGCTTTGGAATTGGACGCCCATATGGTCAAAATCATCTTGAAGACTTGCTTGGCTATATATAATAGGAATCGGGCGCTTGGTCGTAAGGGTTTGCAGGTCATCGAGACCGCTTACGGCATGGATGAGAATCTAGATCATAACGTGGATGGCCGATCTGGTATACCATCTAAGATTCCTCTTGCCGCTCGTCTTCGGCCTCAAGATCCAGCCCAAAATACACATAATAGTGGAGCAATTTTAGATAACGAGGTTATTGAATTGGCATTTGCGTTATGTGCTCGTGATAACCAACCTATAAAGGCGCTTCGTTTTTGGAGCTCGCTAGAACATCATTTTGCTACTGAGCTAGAACCCCTTAAGCAGCAGCACAAGCAGGCACTAGACGAATTCCGCTCAAAAGCGTCTAAATGGGCAGCCAAAAACAAAGTTTTTTTCACATAAAGAAATCTAGATCATTAAATCCACTATTTGCGTTCTTGTTTGTATTGCCAGCTGTCGCAGTAGTGTTTTCGGTATTTGTAGATGCAGGTGCGTTGGGCTTGGAGTAAAGCGACATGATAAAGTTGGTATCCAGCATTGATTGTCCGCCATGCTGAGGCGGCGACACTGGCCGAGAATTGCTGGCTGTTGCGGCTGGATTAGCCGTTGCGGGCGCAGTCTGCGGCTGCTGCGTCTGAGGACCAGCTGAAAGAAAATCGCCAAAGTCGCCAAACAGGTCATTTGATTCCTGAACTGCAGATACTCCCGTAGGCTTTGATTTCTCCGACAGAGACAGCCCACCTAGAAGCTCATTTATCCCACCAGCAGGCGCCTTTGTAGCCGGTGCTGCTTCTGACCCAAAGAAATCACCGTCAAGCAGGTCATTAGCTGGCGACTTGGGCGGTGCCTTTGCTGGTGGCGACACCGCAGCTTTTGCCGATGGAGCCGGTGACGTCACAGACGAGCGCGGAGGCGGGTTGTTGCTCAAAAGCAGCTCAATAGCATGGTTTACATCGCCCTGGCACATGGTTAAGGCCTGTGCGTTCTGAGAAGCACTGGAAAAGCCCATATTTAGCAGCTGCGCTACTCGCGGATCTTTCAAAGATATATCCGTTGACTCGCCTCGAAGATACTTGATGGCCTTTTCAACATCCATGTTGCATTTCTGCAATGCCTGGTGGTTCTCCCGTACATTTACAAACCCCAACTCGTGCAAGCGAGTGAGTGCCGATGCCTCATCCACTTGAGCAGTTGAAGCTACTGGGTTGGGCGCAGGAGAAGCACCGATTATCGAGGGATCTGGTACTCCGTTGTGCCGGTCGACAAAGAGCCGGTGCTGGTATTTGTCGCGAATAAAACGTTCCACATCACGATCTGAACGCGGTGGCGGATGGCGGTCGGGATGTGGATTGAAATAGGCGTTGGCCCGCTTATTGCCTATATTCCGAAAATGCTCAATTTGCTCTGTTGTCCAATTGTCCAAGCTAATCGACTTGATTTTTGTTATATGCGTGCCCAAGTGACGATGTAATCCGCCACAGCGAATGCACAAAAACACACCCAAGTTCCACGAAGCCCACCGTGCCCCTACAATGGCCTTTTACAAAGGCAAATTAGCAGAAAAGCCCATCTCTTAACATTTAAGCATTTGATCCTTACCTGTAGCTCCGCAATCTGCGCAAGTAGAATTGTCATGCTGCTTGGATAGCTCAGTAAGGATCTTGCGGTGCTTATCGGCTAGTCGCTTCTTCTCCTTGTCCGTTGCTGTGACCATTTGGTGTAATTATAATAATGGGCGGAAAAAGAGAGAAAAAGGGGGGTTGTTTTGGCTTATGCAAATAAAAGTTTTTTTTTTCTTTTTTCCTCTTCAAAATTATAAATCATGAGCGACTCCAATGGGCTATCGTATATTTTTGGAGCCCTGTTGGCTGCGGGCATAGCCTATTTTATCATGTCATCAGGCGCACGCAAACCTAACTCGTCTACTGTGCTTGCTGGCACCGGCCCAGTACTGCACCCTTCCGAGTACCGGCGCTTCAAGCTGACCAAAAAAGTACAGCTTAGTCCCAATACAGCACGTTATCGTTTTGAGCTTCCTCATGTAGAGTCTACTCTAGGTCTTCCTATTGGACGCCATATCCAAGTGATGGTTGAAGTAGATGGCAAGCAAGTCGCTCGGAGCTACACTCCAACGTCTACGGACAATGATCGTGGGTACTTTGAGCTGGTTGTCAAGACATATGAAACAGGTGTAGTATCATCTTTCTTACACAAGATGAAGATTGGCGATTCGATCTCAGTGCGTGGGCCTCGAGGAACATTCCAGTATAAGCCTAACATGGTAAAGCATCTCGGCATGATTGCTGGAGGCACAGGAATAACGCCCATGTACCAGATTATCCAGCATGTGCTGGCGAATCCAGAGGACAAGACGCAAATCAGCGTCATTTTTGCCAATGTTAACGAAGAGGATATTTTGCTTCGGGAACAGCTAGAGCAGTGGGCAGAGGATCATGAAAACTTCAAGATCCACTATGTGCTTAACAACCCTCCTGAGGAGTGGAATGGTGGGGTGGGTTTTGTTACCAAAGAGATGATTCAAAAGTGGATGCCCGCTCCAGCATCGGATATCAAGGTACTGCTGTGCGGTCCGCCTCCAATGGTCAAGGCTATGGGTGCCAATTTGACCGATCTAGGGTACGAGAGTCCCAAAGTCATTTCCAAGCCTGACGACCAAGTGTTCAAGTTTTAGTATTTGCTAGCAGAAAAATAGATAAATTGACAGTTACTGCTACTCATTGTGCAGGGAGGGTGCTTTGCGGTAGCCTGAGGCAGCCATCAGCATCCACAAGCCCCAACCTCCGGTAGCTATTACAAGCCCGTGTATACTTGCCCAACTCACGTTCAGCCTTATCCAACGCCAAAGCTGCCTTGTCTCGCTCTGCAGCATAGTGGTCGCAGATATCGTCAGTGAAGTGGTTATACCATTTACGTGTTGCAGAATCAAAATCAGCAACACGCCGCCGCCATTCCTTTTCAGCTTGCTCACGTTTCACAGTATCAAACATCAATGAGTTCTCATTTACCTTGGGCAACTTGAACCCAGCTTTAAACTCATTGTAACCATTGAGCTCTTCAGGCAATTGTTCCTTATCAACAAAAGTAAGCACTTGATCGATGGTTTTGGCAAACACGATGCGGGCACTTAGATTAGCATCCAAAAACCCTTTGACCAAGTTCCAAAAGTTTTCAAACAGCCAGCTATCCACCAGCAGGATAAGAATGCTGGTGCACTCAGCATACTGCTTGATTCCCAGTTCGATTAAAAAGCGTACTAGATGGAAAGGCGTGTTTTCCATAGAAAATCCAGTAAAGTCGTATAACATTGACACGCGTTGATGCCTGCGAGTAACGTACTGCAGAGTTTCAAATTGGTGGACCAAGTATCGCTTAAACACATGCTCTTGGTTATTGCGAAGCATAATCTTGCGGACCCGAACATACATGAGAGGGCAGCCAAGACGGTCGTGCCCAACGATCTCGAGTATTCCTAAGCGTAGTTCATTTAAACCAAGCTTTACCTCACCCTCCCAGTTTAGCTGGTCGACAGCCTCAGATGCCCGCCATTTCAAAACATCTTGGATGCTTTTTAGTGCCTTGCTTACATCCCAATTGTTCGAACGCAAGAATCGATGGACCCAAATATCTGGATGCTGCTTGGCTGAAGCTATGGACCAAAACACATCTACCAGATTACGAGTTTCTTTGCATTTATGCCGGAATGATGGAAAATAGTCTTCAGGAAGCAGCGGAACATGGTGGCCCATTTTCCGATTAAGATAATCTTGAGTAGTCTCAGTTACCAATCTGATAAGCTGCTTATCCCCATCGCTGGATTTGTTCTTTTTGCTGGAAATTATTCCTAGCTTGCGCAAGCCTGATTCACTCTTGTTTATTAGTCGCCATGCTTTCCGAGTTTGTTCTTCGTATTCGTCAGTATCGCTTAGTTCATCGCTGGGTTGATGCTGTGCAAGATTTGAAAAATTGGACATAGATATATGTTGCAGCAAGGAGCTGTTTACTTGTAGCTCTGTTGTTTGGTTATTGTCCAGAAAATCCAAAATACACTGCCATAGTTTCATCAGCTTGTGAAGTTCTTCCCTGCTAAAACTCCCAGGGCTTCCGCTAGTATCTGGCACACAGGCTTTGTACTCTTGAACAACCGATTCTTGAGAAATAACCATTATTTAATAGCTAAAGAGCGAGAAAAAAGTTTGTACAGCTTTGATTTTTTATATATGCTACTATTAAATGCTAGCTCTACAGTAAATGGAAATAATAAACATTTATTAGGTTAATTAGCCAGATGCGTCGAGTTTTACTTGCACAAAAGCGGATTTTTTGCCAAAGTACATGATACTGGTATCCCAGCCACAGGCCTCTATATGGCGACATGCATCTGCAAATGTCTGCTTGGCAAACATGTATGATTGCCAATGTAAATTGGAAGCTGCGCCTTCATAAACTAGGCTTCGGTACGCCATGGCATGGTAAAAGCCAAGCAGAATATCCGAACTTTGAGCTTGCTGTTCAAACCACAAGTAAACAGTGCCAGTTGGTGATCCTGGTAGGTATCCAATATAGTAGCGCTCATTCCATTTTATATATGGGTTGAATGCCTGGTTAACCATAGTTGCTACATCGCTATGAGCTGTCGGCTTATTCCATAAACCCGAGCGTTCCAATCGACTGATATTTGCCGATATAGTTACTCCTGGCATCCCATTTAGAGCTCCGATGCTATGAATCTCATGCATAAACCGCTCAGAAATAGCCACCTCCCGTGGAGTTCGTAATAGTGCTGGATCAAGTACCAAGCGTCCGCTTTCAACACTAATAGCTTCTTGAAGCAAAATTCGAGCTCGTTCTACATTAAGTGTGGGAGTAACTGTGTATAACAGAGATTTGTAGTTTCCCCAGAGACTGGCTAAACTAATGGGTACAAATGCCATAATAAGCGTGTTGACCGTTACATCCATAGTTGCACCTACTAGCACGCCCACTGCAGTGCCAATCAGTCCAGCAGCCGTTGCTTGTGACCCATGCTTGGCAGTCACATCGCCAAGATTCTCTTTAAGACAAAATGTCTTATTGATTGATGCCTTGGTAGCTGACATTGCTAGCCAAGCAATGTTCTTGCCAATATTGGCTATCGATCCGATAGCCAAAAACATATGTGGAAACAGCGGAGTAAGCATTTCCAGCCAGGTGGCAGCCTGGAGCCAGACGGATGACCAGAATCTTTGGTGCTTGGGATCACTGTCAAATTTCTGGCCCACCATTGTTGCATAAATAACGCCACCTAGCTGTCCAAATCCATCTTTAATAACCCAATTTATGGCTGCAGATAAGGGAAGTGCACCGGCGCCCAATCCCATTGCGTATAGCATGGCTTGAGTTGCCAATACGCCTGATGCGGATCCAAATACATTATGGATAAACTGCCATTTGGTATATCCAAGATATTCGGGAGTCACTGATGATCTATAGTCTGTTGGCAAAAACGCATGCAGTATAGATTTCAATGAGTACCACAGTCTGTTAGATGCTCGGGCAGACTGGTGGGTGGCAGCTGATGTGACAGCTTTGGGGTGAAATCGATTGTGAGTTATAGTTGGCAATGGATCATAAAATGCATTTGTTTGAGGGCTTTGGCCGGGAGAGCGAACGATAGACTCGATCCGGCCCTGACGTAGCACCAATTTCTGAGTGTCAGTATCTGGATCGTTTCTGAACTGTGCTTGGGATGTGTAAAATGCTTTTGTTATCATGTAAGTTTGAAGTCTTCTTAAACACTGTGGTTGTGGTTGCTGTGCTACTTTTCGTACCGACCACCTATACATATAAGCTGCTGCAACCTGACTATACATCCTGTGCTTTTTCTTTTTTTTTTTTTAAAAAAAATTAATACAAAACAAGAAGGCTGTGAGAAAAAATAATCAAATGTGGTCTGTGTAATGATTCAGTTCAGTTGATACGCTGAGTCACAAGCAGGATTTTCAAAAACTTCTTTCTTCAATATTTTTTCTTTTAAAAAGGGGTTCCCCTAAATTCATATTCATTAGTTTCTCTTCTTGATAGATAGTACATTCTACAGCACCTCCTCTTTCTTTCTTCGCTTTTGTATCATACACTTGGATATTTATTCACCTACTTTTTGTACATACTTTCTTTGAATCACCTATTTTTAATTATGTCTACAGCTGTAATTCCACAAAGTCCGCGTCAAATAGGCGTAGATAAGGCTATTGAACTAATAGCACGGGCCCAGTCATGCGTATTGCTAGTGGGATCTAAAGTTTCAGCGGATTCTGGGCTGGAAAATGCGCTCGATCATCCAGCAATAAGAGCTGCAATTGACAATCCAGTTGAATGCGATGCGGATCATAG
>JANBUW010000063.1:0-31808 GCA_027579605.1 Coemansia brasiliensis | reverse complement strand
CCGCCATCTATTGAGCAGCTGCAGAATGGCGAAAACGAGAGCAGTGACGAGGCAAAAAGCGTTGCAGAGTCAATGGATGAAGGAGGAGTAGATCAGCAAGCTGGACCCACAGGCATGGGACAGGCACGGCATACGTCAAGAGCGGCAGCAATGGCGGCATCTAAAACTCTAAATGAAATGATGAAGGCGGCTAATATATTTGAGACGGAAATGCGCAAGGAGCGGTTAAACAAATATCGCAAGAGTATCAATGGGCGACGCACACTTACGTTGGCTGATGACGAAGGCATGCGTACAAGCGCAATGCCAATGTCTTCGCAAAAGAGCAAAACAGAACATTCCAATGCAGCTGACAACAATAAGAACGATAGAAACGAGGGTGAGCTGGGATATTCGGATATTCCCAGTAGCAAGCGGCAAAAGACCAGCAATTTGGAAAGGGACAGAGTGGGAATAATGTTTACGCAGGTGCGGCCCAGGGTAGAGGAGCAAGAACAGATTTTGGCGATGGGCGGCGAAATAGTTGAGAGCGCAACACACGCAACGCACCTGGTATGCACAAGCATCAAGCGCACATACAAGATGCTGATGGCACTGGCCAGCGGGCATGTCAAGATAGTTGGACGCAACTGGCTGGAAGATTCGCTGCAGCAGAAGCGATGGATTCCAGTAGATTTTGCCCATGATGGATTGGCGGTGGAAAAATACACAATACAGGACCAGGTGGCAGAGAAGCACTGGGGGTTCCGGTTGAGCGAGTCAATTCGGTTATCGCATGAGCGGCGACTGCTGGAAGGCATCACAGTATTTGTAACGCCAAACGTAGAACCAACGTTTAGCATTCTCAAGCCGCTAATTGAGATAGCGGGCGGCGAAGCGGTGACGAGTCTACCAGCAAACAGGCTCCAGGCACTGCTGAAAAAGAGCTACCGAGCAATACATGCAAAGGGAGCGACAGAAGCGACAGAAATGCCGCTGCTAGTGGTTACGTGCCGGGAGGACAGCAAGATGTGGCCGATGTTCCAGTTGTCAGCAGACAAACGTGTGCCAATATATGGGACAGAAGTGATTCTGACGGGGCTGTTGCGGCAGCGGATTCTGCTGAATGCGCCGGAGTTTGATCTGATACAAACATAGCTTGTTCGCGACCCATCTAAGCACGTGTGGATAGGGATAGGGTCCTTTGTGGGCAATCCCACTCCTAAATTTGGCACGGGGAAGGGAAAAGAAGAGTTACCACTTTTGAGTGGTCAGTGCGCAAAACGCCATCATCCAATGCGGACATGGCGTGCGACATTACGATTTTGTGCAACATTTGACTCACCACAAGAGAAGAAGAAAAGAGGAACCAGTATAAAAAGCACATAGATTGGTTTATGTCTTTTTTTTTAGCTTTAGCTTTGGTTTTTGTTATTGCTGGGAAGTTTTATTCTAATTATAAAATATTATGGACACATCATTATATAGAACACAGGAGCAAGTGCCGTTTGAGCTTCTGGCGGCAGTATGCGCGCAGCTAAGGCACTGCACATGCCCAATGCCGGAAACAAAAGTGTTTTGGCAGGGGTGCACAGGGAACCACGCGGCGGGGGCATTTGGACGGAACGAGCTGTCAGAGCTGCGACAAACAAGCCGGAGGTGGCGGCAGGCAGCATTGGACGAGGGACTGCGGGAAATCGTAGCCAGCAACCGGTGGATGCGCAGTGGGCGGCAGGACCGGCTGCGGGACATTAGCAGGACACACGGGCAGCGAGTGCGGCGGCTGGTGTTCCGGTCTTCAGACTATTATCCAAACGGGCCACGGCGCACGCAGGACGGCAGTGCGGCCAGCGAGTTGGAGGCAGTGCTGCAGATGGGGTGGCCGCGGCTGGACGCGGTGGTGGTGGAGTGGTTCAGCGGCAATGCCGCAGATCACGCGCGGATTGCAGCTGCGATACGGCGGTGGGCGCCGCAAGCACGTGAAGTTTATATCCACGACAAGCTGGTGATGCTGACAGAGATGGCACCGCTGGTGATGACGCCGACGGTACGCCGCCTGGCCGTGAAGCCCTACGGCTACAACCAGCGGTGGAGTGCCCTGGCCCCAAACGAGCGTGGCGCTGCTGCGCTGGTGCGCCGCATGCCAGAGCAACTTACGGCGCTGGCCATCGGTGGTGCTGACTTTTCTCCGGAACTGCTGGAGGCGCTGCAGGTCACACAGCCCAACTTAAGGTTTCTGTCCATCGAGCATGCATGGCTGGACGTGCTGCTGGCTAAGCCTATATGTCTGCCAGCAGTCACCCGGCTGCATCTAGAAAACGTCATTGTCAGCCATAACAACCCGGTTCTGCCGCTGAGTGTGCGGATGTTTCCGGCGCTGCGCGCTCTGACGTTGAGCCACACGTGGCAGCAGGCGGCACGCGATGTGGCTGATAGCGCCCGTGGCGCAGTGTCCTTGCAGAGCGAGCAGAGCTTGAGCTTGTTTCTAGCACAGCAGTGGCCGCATCTGCGCTCGCTGACGTTGCCTGCCGTGGGCGACATGGACGCTTCGCAGCTGCCACAGGCATGTCCAGCTCTGGAACGGCTCTCTACCCGGAGCCTGGACTATGGCGGTCCGGCGCTGTCGGCAGCAGGGTTAGTGGACTTACTGCGTGGGTTGAAGCGGCTGCGGCACCTGTCGATTGAGCAGCGGCGGTCAGACGGATCGCCAGGCTACACGGTCATGGATGCAGCGCTGTGCCGACTGATTGGTGCCGTTGACGACGACAGGGTATTTGGCAACCGGATCATGCGCCGTACATCGACTGCGTCGACGATCGTAGACGTGTCACCACCCTGGTCGCCACAGAGCTGCGGCTCGGATACAGATGTTGAGGACTACTTTGAGCCCCGAGAGCTCTCGCAGTCACTCAATACACTGTACATTCCACGGGCGTCGTTTACGGCAGCGACGCTTGACGGGCTACTTCGGCAGCTGCCCAATCTTGTCAGGCTATCAGTGTCAATGCGCAGTGACTCGTTTCTGGCATTCAGCAAGGCACAGCCAGCACAGAAGCCATGGGCGCACCAGGCACTGCGCTGGATTGCCATCAGTGCCGACGAGGACATTCTCACAGATCCTGAGTGGCTGTCGGCATGGCTAGTGCAGCGCTTTCCGCAGCTGGTCGAGTGCAGCACCAACCACGCGCGCTCACACCGCCAGATCATCACAGGCCTCCGTCACTCTGCGCCAGCCATCAGTTTTACACGGCTGGGCTCGGGAGCATTGCAAACGAGCAATTAGAAGGACTTTATAGATATTTGTACAAACATTTTTCAATTAGTTTTAATTTGGATGTTCATTATGCTTATTTCTTCCAGCGGCTTGTCGTGCTTATCTGTTTTGGCTTGCTCAATCTGCCGTACCACATCGGCGCCTGCAGTGACGCGGCCAAATACCGTATGCTTGTCGTCCAGCCACGGCGCCGCATCAATCGTCGTGATAAAAAACTGCGACCCATTTGTGTCTTTGCCCGCATTGGCCATACTCAGCGTAAACGGGCGATCATGACGCAGCTGCGGCGTAAACTCGTCCGCAAACGGGCGCTTCCAGATTGACTCGCCGCCTGTACCGTCGCCCAACGGATCGCCGGTCTGGATCATAAAGCCCTTTATCACACGGTGGAATATCACGTTGTTGTAGTAGCCCTGTCGAACGAGTCCCACAAAGTTCTCCACAGCCTTGGGCGCGTGCTCCGGAAACAGCGCTATGTGGATATCGCCTGCTGTCGTGCGTAACACTGCCCCCGTTGCCTGCTCGCCTGTTGTCGGCTCCACCGCCAGCGATGCCTCCTCACGCGTAGGTCGCTCATTGAACACATCGCGGTCACTCTGTCCCGTGTGGTCCGGCTCTTCATGCGTAAACATAAAGAACCGATTGCGTCGGAATGCCGTACTGAATACTGTCGGGTCCTCATCACTGTGCTTCCGATCGCCTGCCTGCTGCTGCAGCCTGCGCTGTGCTGCATCGGGTGTTGCCTGGCTTAGCGCCACGTGCACAAAGCGGTAAGGCTCAGGCTTGCCCAGCACTCGCACCACCCGGTTATTGGCAATGTCCACGATCTTGATCCCCACCAATGACCCAAACACCACAAACCGCCCGCTATCGTCAAATACCGCGTTACCGGCACCTTTCGTCCGTGACTTAGCCAGCTCATTCTCTACTGCAAGCCGTCGTCCAAACTCCATCTCGTCCAGCTTGAATTTGCCACTGCTGTCATTGAGTTGAATCGCATTGCTTGCCTCTACGCTCTCATCATACTTGCGAATCAGCTTTCCTGTCGCTGCCCTAAACACCCGCACACACGAATCGCTGCTGGTGCTGACAAATTGCTCAAAGTCCTGTGAAAATCTGAGTGTGTATGGCACGCTTTTACTCTTTTTGAACTCGTACAGATCTGTTTGTGACTTGAGCGTAAAATCCACCGTTTGCGGCAGTTTCTGGGGTGTGTCCAGCCGCCAGTACTCTACCATTCCGCCCTGATCTGCTGTCACCATACACTCCAGCACTGGTGTATACGCCATCACTGCTACTGGCTGTCGGTGTGCCGTGTCGATAATCCGTCTGGGTTCTTCGCTTGCATACGGACTATACGTGATCACCTGTGCCTTCTCCCCATCTGCCACAGCAATGCACACCGACTGGTCCAGCGGATCCTCTGCCCAGCACAGCGCCCCTGGCACGAATTCTGTCGTAATTATCCCAATCATGTCAAAGTTCACCACGTCAAATATCTTGATCGTCTTGTCACTCGCATCTATTGATCTAGTCGCAAACAGTTGTCCATCATGCGACACTGCGTATGCACCAATGCCCCTTACATGCGCCCGAAAGTCCTTGACAAACTCAATCCCCTTTTCACGCTTCTTCCAGAACTTTACATGCCCATCTATCGACATAGTCAGCACAAACCCTGTCTGCGTTACCTCCACATATTCCACTGTATCTCGGTGCATATAAGACCGCCCATACATTTGTGCCGACGGTAATCGCTCCACGCCTGTTGCTCGCCGCTTGGCTACTGCCTCTACTGAACTTCTTTCTTCATCTGCTCCTCGCTTGGCTATTAGCCGTGGTTGCTCGTCGCTACTCCCGCTCATTATCCAAGTCAACACGCCTTTGTATAAATTCTTTTCTTTCCGCATTAGCAAATCTGTACAGTTTATTATTTCATTATGGGATGCTATCACGTTTACAACTATTCCGAGTTTGCATTGCTGCTAACTTCGACATCGTGTGTTTTGGCATTGTCACTTGTGTCATCTTGCTTCTTGTATGATTCGGCTGCCAGTACCAGTTGCCGCAGCAGTTTAGCACGAGCCTGTGCCAAGTTTGGCTGCATAATGTGTACTCCAAGCAGTGTTACTACCACAAGCTCGTTGGCTCCGTCGCAGTTAATATCGGCACTGAATATTCCATACGCCGGCGCTGGAAACCGCCGCTTCCATACTAGCACATACCCATGCTCCGCCACGTATTTATATATCAAAACCGAGCCAGACACTGTCCCAACAATAACCTCCTTGCCTCCATCGAAATCCAAGTCATCAAAATGCACCGATGTGATTAGCCCCTCCTTAGCACTTCCAGGCAACGAAAAAACTCCTCCTCGTCCTCCAAGCCGTCCCGAAATATGCGATGCTCCTACAGGAACCCGGCCAGCAACTCCCCCCACCAGTGTTGGAACTGGATCAAGACCGGCTATCGGAGCATCGTGGTAAATAATGGCTTCTTCTCCTACAAACCCAACCAAAACATGCACACGCGGATGTTGCTCGGAATCCGCAGCTGCAGCATCAATTTCCTGTCGAGGGTAATTCTTCATCGTGCCAATGGGCCATTCGGCATTGTAGATGTCGCCAGCTGCCAGTTTGCGAGAATTTGCAGTTGGACTGGTGCTGAGCTGGTGTGTAATGGCATAGTCAAACGCTGTGCGGTCAGCGTACGTAGAATCGGGAGTAAAGATCGTAAGGACTACTGGAGCTGCATCGTATATCTCTTCATCCGCAACCAGCAATCGACGCAGCAGGGCTGGGTTGCTATTGGCTAGCTCCGGCGTACTTGCTGCCTCACGAGCTTCTTCCTCAGTCAATGCTCGACTGGCTTGAAGAGCGACTGCAAACTCTTGATGAGCAGTAACCTGCACATGGTAGTTGCCAATGACCCGGGCGTCAAATGCAGTAAATGTAAGCGGTACATCGGTCTTGGGACAAAGTAGAGGCTCAATCTCGATAATTTGGCCACGACCCAGCGCATACCGATGCACCCGATTGTCGTTGCCTGCTACCAGCAGCACTGGCGGCATTCCCTCCACCACGTCCTGCGATATTCGGAAAGGCAGGTAGTCAAGCTCCAGGCTATGCTTGCTGCCATCCGCAGGTAGGCTGAACAAGCGCTCTTCCAAGTATGCGTAGCTGTTTAAAGGCAGATCCCAAATCATATTAGCCTGCGCCTGCTGCTCTTGTTGCAGCTGCTCAGCCTCACCATTAGCTTCTGCCATGTTTTCTGATGCACATCTTCGAGGATCGGCTGTTGCTTCAAAGGCCGAAGATGAAACAGGCTGTGAGCTGGCACGCGCTGCTGCTGCTGCTGCTGCTGCTGATGCGATCTGCTGCCTTGCTGCGTTGTGACCTGGCTCTGCAGCATCATTACTGCCATCCTTGCGCAGCGCATGCTTTTCAATGAATTCAGATGAAAGTGGGGGTAGTGAATCTGCACCCAGAGCATACAAGCGATACGATCCTGACTCGTCATACTCGCTGTTTTTGGCCTCGTTGGATCTCTTGACATATGTAGTCAGCGCAACAATCAGCACTGGTAACTCATGCTGGTCAATACTTTCTGAGCTATCGCCATTGTCCTCTGTTTCTGGCTCTGCTGCATTTTTGGCTACACAGACCTCAAATGCCTTGACACCAACGCAGGCCTCATTTTTCAGTCCCAAGTTTATATCCAGTACGTTCCAGTAGCCAAACCCAGCAACAAAAAACAACAGCCCCAATTGGGTGGCCACAATAACATGGGTACGCACATTGGCCCGGCCTTCTGCTAGCCACTGCGCTACGCGGCGACGCTCGTCCTTGATGTCACGAATAGCCGAGCTAGCATGTTCCTGAGCCAACCGTACAAAGGCTCCCTGGTCGCGTGCCTCCTGCCACTGTGGAAGCATGCCACGTCGATGGCCTACGCCAGGCGGCGGATGTGTGTATATCATCTGCATGGTGTGTGGCCGCGGGAGACGCACTGGCAGGCATGAGCGTAGCAAGCAGGCACCATGAATGTTGCTGCGGGCGCCTAGCGGGTACCGGTGATAGTGGACTTCTCGAAAGCGCCGTGCCGCTCCTGGCTTTGCATCGCCCTTTCCCTGCGCTGCTGTCATTTGTAAAAAGTGAAAAACAAAAACTTTTCTACTTTCTTAGATTTTTAATTTTATTTTTTCAATTCAAGGGGAATAAGGGAGGGTGAGGACGATTGCTGAAACAGTGCAGACAACCACACTCCTAAACGCTCCAATTATACGTTATTCATGGAAAAGTACCAAAAGATAGAAAAGCTGGGCGAGGGGACATATGGAATTGTGTACAAGGCGCAGAATCGCGAGACTAATGAAGTGGTAGCGCTAAAGCGGATTCGGCTCGATAACGAGGAGGAGGGGGTGCCCTGTACAGCGATCCGTGAGATCTCGCTGCTCAAAGAGCTCAAGCATCCCAACATTGTTGGCCTGTTCGACGTGCTGCATACCGAGAAGAAGCTGACGCTGGTGTTTGAGTTTATGGATTCTGACCTGAAAAAGTTTGTTGATGCATGCGGTGGCGACCTGGATGCGCTAACAGTCAAGCACCTGCTGTACCAGCTGCTGTGCGGCATCGCATACTGCCACCGCAACCGCGTGCTTCATCGCGACCTAAAGCCACAGAACTTGCTGATCAACAAGCGCGGCGATTTGAAGTTGGGTGACTTTGGGCTGGCGCGGGCATTTGGGATCCCAGTGCGTTCATACTCCCACGAAGTGGTGACTTTGTGGTATCGGGCGCCAGATGTGCTAATGGGCTCACGCCAGTACGACACATCGATTGATCTGTGGTCTGTGGGCTGTATTTTTGCCGAAATGGCCTCAGGCCGCCCGTTTTTTGCTGGCACATCTATCGACGACCAGGTCCTGCACATATTCAAAATCATGGGTACTCCTTTCGATCCGCTGGTCGCCATGCCACCCGAGTCCGCCGATCCCGAATATGCGCGCCGGCTGTGGCCTGGCTGCTCCCAGCTGCCCGACTGGAAGCGCAGCTTCCCCATCTACCCCAGCACGCCGCTGGAGCCGCTGCTGCCCAAGCTTAGCTCTGAGGGCATCAATCTACTGAAGCGCCTGCTGGAGTACGCTCCCGAAAAGCGCATTTCTGCTGAGCAGGCATTGCTGCATCCGTACTTTGACGAACTGCGAGCAATGAGCACTGCTTCTAATGGCGGAATGGGCTGAAGCATTACAATAACAGTTTGTTCTCCCATATGGTCGAAATTGGTAACATTGTGTTTTGGTTGCCAGGACTTTAAAGTCTCCCTGCACTAATTCCCTCAGTCTGGACCGATGGCAGGCATTGTTAATTCTTGGCAAAAAAAAAAAAAGAATAAACGTGCCAACGAAGGTATGGATTGTGTCGTTTGTTGTTGTTGTTGACTGATTCGGCCAAGTACTTTGGAGGATAATAAGCCGATGTATAAACGATTTCTTCTTTTTTTGCTTAGTAAATTTGCGTGCATCCCACGCATCCCTGTTTCTTGCCAATTATTGTACTGTTGTTACTCCACAAATTTAGTCAAAAAGCCACTTTTCTGGCCTTTATGGCCGGTGTCCCTCCCCTTTCCCGCTTGCATTGTGCATGCCTAAAAACGCAGCACGATGCATCCTCCCCTTGCCGAATGCATTTTAGGCATCCAACAAAAATAGAATACCAACATCGGCGCCATTATATAAGAGAGAATGTGCATATATATACCGCTCTTTCTGCAAGAATGCAACTAGACCTCGTTTTATTTTCTTATCCTCTCATTTTATCCTCAATGTTATTTAGCAAAGGACGGCTGCAAGTCATTCCTGATACTCCCGATGTGGTGGTACGTGGGTCGTCACGAGAAGCACGCTGTGCAATAGTTGGAGGGCGCATTCTGCTGGCAACCAAGGTGCGGCGAATAGTGGCATCGCTGGTGGTGCGTTTCCGGGCCAAGCATGAAGAGCTATTCAACCCGGCAATGTCTGTAGCCTGGCAACCAGAAATCACCAGTGTGGTTGTTAAGGATGGCTATGTTTGCGCGGGTGCTGTAGAAATGCCATTTGACGAGCTAACTGGGCAGCAGGAGTGGCGGTTTAGCATGGGGATCCCTGGCAATATTGGCGAAACCGTGTTTACTCCATCAGCATTCATAGCATACGAATTAGTTGCCGAAATGCGTGTTGCGTCTATGATGCCATGGGCGCCTTTTACCCGCCAAGTCACCACCGTGCCTATGGCTGTCAAACGCGTACCAGCTGAAGATTCTTTATGGGCGGCACTGGCTGCCGAGCGGCTGGATGTCTCTGCAACTTGGCGTGATCGGCTGGAACTATCGGCAATCGCATCATCGCGTGTCATCAACGATGCAGAGTCATTTGACATTGCAGGCGTGTTGCGGCCACGGGTAAAGGGATTACGTCTTATTCGCGCGGCATTTGAGTTGCGCGAGACTATTTTAGGTCCATTTGATTGTCACAGTGACGGCACAGGCAACACAACAGTTCCATGCTCGCGGGAACTCAGCTTGGTGATACCAGATGCGTGCACTGCTGACGGCATGCATATGCAGACTGCGTTCGCGCCTACTGTAATGCCTGCCCGCTCGGGCGTAGTTATAGACCAAGAGATCCGAATTTCTGGTGCCTTAGATGTTCCGCAAGCATACAATGATATTCAGTATGACATTGCAGCAGGCCCCATTCGGGTATCACACGAGATTGTTTTTGTTGTGCAGATAGTCGAAGAGACAGGTGAGGTGCATTCAGTGCGGCTGTCTACTGGAGTGTATGTGCTGCCTCTATCGGCAGCCCCGGTATCTGATTTGCCGCGCTACGAACATTCTGCAAAAGACGTGCTGCTGGCAGCTGGTCAGCTCTGGACGTGCAGCCGGCTGTCAAGTGATGATGGCTGCCCACCACCAGCATACTCGCCTCCATCCTGTACTATAGTCACTGTATCTAGCTGCAATGCGTGATACTGCTCTTCTTTTTTTGCTGGCATTCCAGAAGCTCTATTGTTTGTCAAATGTATGTATTAAAATGCTGATTCGCGCAGCTTCATTAGCGCATATAGCGAGGTGTTTATTGGTGTTGGCACGCCATGCTGCTGCCCCAGACGCACCAGATACCCGTTGATCCAGTCCGATTCTGTTGGCCGTGCGGCAGCTACGTCCTGAAGCATTGACGATTTGTTCTGTGCCGTCACGTGTACAATATTGAGAACGTACTCTTCTATTGCTGCTGCTGACAGCTCACTATGCAAATGCGGATGTGCACGTGCATATATAGCTGCAATTTCTAAACAAGCTGATGCCACAAATTCCCGTACTGATGGCACCTCTGGCTGAAGCATTAGTCCGTTTCGACAACCTGCCAGTGCAGTTGCTGGATTGATTACAGCATTGGCAGCTAACTTTAGCAGCATTTGTGGCTGTAGATCTGACCAATTTACCACCGATACATTCAGAGGAAGTGCAGCTAATGCCGTCAGCATTTCCATTGCCGACTGTGGAGCCGATGGGATGTGTAACGCTATTTTACACGAGCTCATTGCCGTGTGGTGGGTAGCAAATTCTTCATTAGAATGACGCAGACATCCATGCGCATTGGTACCAATAATAAATGCCGGCTGATTCTGAGAATGCGTATAGAACTTGCGCTGAATGGCTTCCAAAGTCCCCATGCCGTTTTGTAGCATCAATACTGCTGAATTTGGGTTTAAGCGGCTCTGCACCTGACTGTAAGCCTGTTGAACATGCTGTGCCTTGGTAGTGATTATCAACTGGTTAATTATAGTGTCTTTCTCGGTCGGAGTTTCTGCTTGTACATCGTCTATCGAGCAGCAAGGAATTTCTTCGCCTGCTCGCAGTAAGCGCTGCCGAGAAGGGTGTGCGCGTATCCAGTCGTTGACTATTCCAATTTTCCCACCCTGCTGTTCAAATCGCTCAACCGCTGCCGAAGATCGCAAAAGCAGCGTTATTGGATACCCTGCGTTGCGCAAATGCCCTGCAAACAGCAAACCCACCGCACCAGCGCCTAGAACGTAAATTCGCGATAATCTTCCTCCTTCGGCACTGCTTGCCATATGTATATTCATAGCTATTGTGCTAGTCTACAAGGCAAAGGAATGTATATATTATGAGAAATGAAAAAGCAATTATGGTTTGCTTAATAAGTTGCAGCCACTTGGCTATATAAAGTAGAGCTTTTTGCCTGTGGTATTCGCCAAATACATATCTTTTCTAGCAATGAACTTATTGCTATAATGTGATCTATTGCTGACGTCACAGGCGGACAGTTGTCAAGGAAACAATTAAGAAATGCAGTCATTTCTATCACCGACTGAATTTAGCTTGGCTAGGTAATTACACAATTAGCAACTAGTGCTTATTAATTAGTTCCAATAAAATCTAATAAAATTGGACATACAAGCTGACACGACTCCCTTACAAGTTTGCTAAATCCAGCTGACATCTAGCAAATCCATAAGGAACCAAGTGCGATAATGCAAAGACGGAAAAGCCAACAATCGGCTCAGGGGGCTCACATGACCCCCTCATCCCACCCCTTTCTCAACCCCTTTCCCCCCTGAAAGTTCAATCCGAAGGTTCCTGGGGAAAAAAAATGTCTCAGATTTATAAAAAGGTGAGATAGAGAAAATTTTTCTTCTTAAACTCACTATATTTTCATCATTTTAAAAATGCCAGTTTCAGAGGACTATAATGATGAGCCATGGTGCGACCGTGACCTGAATAACTATATTATTCGTTCACGAGAGCCGTTTAACGCTGAAGCCAAAGTTGATGGGCTAATAGACAGTTACGTTACGCCTGTCAATAAGCATTTTCGGCGCAACCATGGGCCAATTCCAAACCTAGACAAGGAGTCGTGGAATGTAACAATTGAAGTGGATACAAATGAGCTTCATATTAGCAAGACGCTGAACCTAAATGACCTCAATCAGTTACCACAGTTTGAAGTGATTGCAGTACTCGAGTGTGCTGGAAATCGACGTGACGGGCTCAAGGCAATCAAGGAAGTTAACGGAGTGACATGGGGAGCAGGCACGGCGAGCAACTCGCAGTGGGGCGGATGTCGACTGCGAGATATTCTGGTATCAATTGGTGTGCCCAAGGATCTATGCAGCAAATTTTACGAGCAAGTACGGCATGTAGAGTTTGCTGCATATGGGGAAGCTACAGATGACAAGCATTATGCATCATCTATCCCCTTGGAGTGGGTTATGAATCCGCAAAACACAGTGCTAGTAGCAACACGCATGAATGGACAAGCTCTGATTCGTGACCATGGGTTTCCAGCTCGGATTGTGGCACCAGGAATTATTGGAGCACGGTGGGTAAAATGGCTACGAAGCATTCGCGTGCAGGACCGCGAATCTGACAGCTACTATCAACAGCTCGACTACAAGATCTTGCCACCCATGGCAACCGGTGACAACTGCGATAAGTTTTGGCCACAGTTCCCAGCCTTGCAGGAGCTGAGCATACAAAGCGCTATCTGCCGTCCAGCTCCTGGCGAGAAGCTGCAAATCGGACGCCCATATGTAGTGCGCGGGTATGCATTGTCGGGGGCCGGGCGTGCAGTAGATCGGGTTGAAGTGTCGCTAGATTGCGGACGCACTTGGGAGCTGGCAAAGTTGGTGTCAATGCAGGGACCCAACAGTAACGGAAAGCACGAATGGTCGGCGCGGCATTGGGCATGGGTGCTATGGTCATTCCCCATTGCCAGCGTGCCATCACGCTGCTCAATTGCTTGTCGTGCATGGGATGCAGGAGGCAACACACAGCCTGATGCTGCAGTGTGGAATTACCGTGGCGTCATGAACAACGCAGTGTTCCGTATTGAGCCACCAACAACTGTTGGTGGTGGGAAACTATAATAACTTGAATATAGATTTTCCTTTCTACGAGCCACAAAGAAATTGTGATTTGCATCTGGAACCATCAGGTGATTGACATCACCTTTGCAAAGAGACAGAAAGTTCTTGATGTCTTTCTCATCAGTTTATGTATTTTTTTCTGGCATTCGCACATATTTTTTAAACAGCATCATTAGCATATCAGCAGCAAACAATGCTCTCTACAGCTTCAGTGTCAGTGTATCCAGATACAGCCGAGGCTACCTTGTATGGCGGACCAAATGTGGCCAACGACGCAGTCATAACTGGGCGTGTGGTGGTGACTGGACGCAGTGCAAGACAGGTTGCATCGCTGCAGGTAACATTGCGAGCACAGCGAGGACGACGCTTTCAGGGACAGCAGTCGGTGACGCCACCAACACAGCTGCAGGCAGTACTGGTTGCAGATGGCAAGGCTGCAGTTACACATGAACAGCTGTCAGCACGTGCACACTCATGGCAGTTTTCAATTACCGTGCCGGGGTCCACAGCCGAAACGGTGTTTGCGCGCACTAGCTTTGTAGCATATGAGCTGGTGGCCGAAGCAGGAGTATCGGGCACATTCGCAGGCACTGTGCAGTCCAAGCCCATAGCTGTAGCTATCAAACGCGCACCCCCACCAGATAGCGTATGGGCAGCCACAGCCGGTGCTGCACTGTTTGAAACGGCAGATTGGCGTGGACAACTGCAATTGGCATTGGCTGCAGATTCGCGTATTCTCCACAGCGATGACCAGGCGCTAGCCATACGTGGTATTGTTAGACCACTTGTCAAAGGCTTGCAGCTACGCCGGGCTGCGTTCCAGCTGGTCGAACGCATTGTTCTGAGTAGCGACTCGTCATCTGCATCACGGACAGTCGCAGATATCGATGTGGATATTGATCCAGATCAGTGCACATCATCGCTTCTCAAGCAAGAAGGCATTGCGTTAGATCACGAAACTTCAACTGAACGCACATTATCTGTACCAACAGAATATGCTGGCATCCAGTATGATGTTCATCGCGGCCCGATCCGCACTTACCACGAGCTGGCACTATCTGTTTCCATTGTGGATGTGCAAGGCAGCGTCCACAACCTGCGACTGGCATCTCCGGTTTTTGTATTGCCACGCCCATGTCGCGCAGCCCTGCCGCGCTATGAGGACACGCCAGCCGATCGACTGGTGTCGCCGCCTGCCTTGCGCCGCGACAGCAACTTCTGGGACCAGTTTGTTCTTATTGATACTACAAACTCTTCTGCCCATGCTCGCCCTGAGCCAGCTTTGGATGCCTGCCCACTGGCGCTTCAAGGGTATCGCCCTAGCGATCTTTCACAGGCCCCACCACCCTCCTATCCAGGTGCAGCACATAGAATTGAGCGCACAGTCGTGGATCATGCAGATGTTGCTCAAATGCAGCCACTTCGGCGACGGCGTTCTCGGGAACGTCTAGCCGAGCCATTTGTCGTTGTGTAATATCTCAATTATGATTTTATTGTGGGTAGTTGTCCCAAACTTTCGTATTTTATAAAGAACCTGAATCGTCAAAATACTAGACCAAGTTTCCTCTGAAAACTTTGGATTTTCCGGATCACGTTGATCTAACATGCGTGTGACATTTCTCTTTTAAAATTTCAAATGACGGAAGGAACAAAAACAATGGATAGAAGCGACAGAATACGCCAGCTCAAAGCACGCCTGGAGCGCTTGCATGCCGAGGAACTGGAGATCGAGGCTGAGCTGTGCGCCTTAGAAGCAGAAACTACGATGGAACCAGCAGACCAGCTATCGCGGAACGAGATTCAGCGCTTTAGCAGGCAGCTGGTGATGGAAGAAATCGGCGTAGAGGGGCAGCTACAGTTGCGCAATAGTAAAGTGCTGGTAGTGGGTACTGGTGGACTGGGGTCGCCGTGCGCTATGTACTTGGCAGCAATGGGCGTAGGGACCCTGGGACTTGTGGATCACGATACTGTCGACCACAGCAATTTGCATCGACAGATCATACATACGGCGGGTGCTTGCGGTAGTTCCAAGGTCATATCAGCACGCATGACCCTGCGCCGGCTGAACCCGCAGTGCAATGTGCGCATACACGACCAGCTGCTGGACAGCTCCAACGCACTGCAAATTATGCGTGGGTACGACATTGTAATTGATGCTACAGATAATGCAGCAACGCGATATCTTGTAAATGATGCGTGCGTTATGCTAGGGCTGCCATTGGTTTCAGGCAGCGCGGTGCGGCTGGAGGGCCAGCTGACGGTGCTGAATTATGCTGGCGGGCCGTGCTACCGCTGCCTGTTTCCTGTGCCGCCTCCACCCGACACTGTAGCCACCTGTTCTGATGCTGGTGTGCTGGGCGTTGTTCCAGGAGTAATTGGCTGCTTGCAGGCCATGGAGACCGTCAAGGTGCTGACAGGCCGTAAGAGCATGGATTCCCCCATGCTGCTGCTATTTTCGTACAAGGCAGCTCAGCCCTTCCGCTCAGTGCGCCTTCGTTCACGTATGGCCTCGTGTGCTGTGTGTGGCGACGCCCCTTCTATAACCCGTTTAATCGATTACGTTGCATTCTGCGGGTCCGGTCCTAATGACAAAACTCCTGATCTACACATCCTGGATCCTGCACAGCGGGTGACATGCCGTGAGCTCAGCACAGTACTAAATGAGTCACAGCGCTGCCTGGTATTGGATGTGCGCGATGAGGCCCAGTTTGCCATCTGCCGCTTGCCAGGTGCCGTCAATGTGCCGCTAGAGCATTTTGATCGTCGGCGTGCCGATTTGGAGCAGATGCTTGACGAATTGAATGGCGCACCAGTCTATGCAGTGTGCCGACGCGGAAACCTCTCACAGCTGGCAGTGAAGCACATTCGCGACGAGCTAGGCTACCCAACATGCTTTGACGTGGCACGCGGCTTATTGGGCTGGCAGGCAGAAGTTGACAGCGAATTTCCAGCATATTAATTTATTACTTTTTTTTTTTAAATATATCCCTTCTTGGCAGCATACTCGGCATTCAAGATGCTGGCGCCTGCTGCGCCCAGCACTGTGTTATGCACAAGCAGCGTAAACTTGACGTGGAACACTGGACATTTGCGGATGCGCCCCACAGTCACTGACATGCCGTTTCCAGCGTTGCGATCCAGCCGTGGTTGCGGGCGGTCCTCGTCCTCGGCTACATATATCACGTGCTTTGGTGCCGAGAAGCAGCCCAGATCTTGCACTTCACAAGTGTACTCACGTAGGCACTGCTTGATCTCCTCAATGGATGGCGGTGTTCCGGCAAACTCAACACTTACACACTCAGTGTGACCATCAATAACCGGGACACGATTGCATGTGGCCGACACGCGCAAATCTGTCAGCGGTGTGCATGCAGCACCGTCAGCAGCTACGCCACCCAGAATTTTAAGGACCTCTTCTTCCATCTTGAGTTCCTCACCCGGGATCAGCGGCACAACGTTATCCAGAATGTCCAGCGATGCTACGCCGGGGTAGCCAGCGCCAGATACTGCCTGCATTGTCGTCACCATGACACGCTGCAGTGCACCAAACCGGTCCTGCAGTGCCTTGAGCGGCACGACCAGCCCCGACGTTGAACAGTTCGAGTTTGTCACAATGAATCCACGCTTCAGTCTACGTGCCTGGCGCTGCCCAGCTACCACAGCATAGTGGTCTGTGTTAACAACGGGCACGCACAGCGGTACGTCTGGGTGCATCCGGTAGTTCTTGGCATTTGAAAACACTGCAAAGTCGGCTTCAAAAAACGCCTTTTCGATATCACCGGCTACGCTAGCATCCAGGCCCGAAAATATAACATCGCATCCACCAAAGTGCTCTGGTGCACACGGATGCACTATGACGTTGCGCACCTCTTCAGGAAGCTGCTCGCTCATTTTCCACTTTGTTGCTAGCACATATGCTTTCCCTGCCGACCGCTCAGAGGCGCCCAGTGCATGGATGCTGAACATGGGGTTTTGCGCCAGCAGTACAATAAACCTCTGTCCGACTGTGCCGGTAGCGCCAAGCACACCTGCCTTGAGAACACGATCAGTAGACATTTTTTTATAAGTTTGGAAAGATAAAGAAGAAAAAAAAAAAGTTGACTCATATTACCAATTTATTGATCGTTTCTAATGACCAGTCTAGCCGACCCGTTCCACCAAGCCGCAAAGCGCTTTTAGCGTCTTACAGCAAATAGCGGGCATATTCCTGTATCAGAACACCTAGCGCTAGCAGGCCGCTGCCGTTCATATTTTCGCTGTGATTGGCTGTTCCTGGCTTAAAATCCCGTGCTTCTACGCGCGAGATGGTGTTACTGATTGTGCGCAACAGATCCGATGATGGTAGAGGTAGCTCCTGGCCCTCATCATCAGAGAAGTCTTCCAGCATCTTTACAAATGGGTTCGATAGAAACATGTGGGGCTCGCAGTTTCTTGGTCTTAGCCGTGCCGGATTTTCTTTCATCTGGCTAAGATCTTCTGGCTCACGAATCTGGCCGCTTTTCTCGGATAAAAACTCTCGGCTGGAATTCAGCAGCATCCAGGGCTGTATATTACGGCGATATCTAAATCCCGATAAACCGCCCACCATATTAACGTGCTCTGGCATGTCAATTAGCCGTCCACTCTTAATTTCGGGAAGGTAAATGCATTTGATATTGCTCTGCTTACATAGCGAACAATCTTTTTCCCTCCAAACACACCTTAACCCAAGTAAGCTGCACCGTAGACACTTTAAGCGATTATATAGTTTTGGTTTTTTCCTCGAAGGCTTTTGGCGCTGGATATCAGTACTCAAGTCTGATGATGGGATTTCTGTATAAGTATCTTTTCTTATCCGCTTCTTTTGGGGTCGGGTGTCAGAATCAATGTTCCTTGAAGCGGACGGCGAGTCAGTGTCAAGAATCTTTTCCATCTCTAAAGCGAGAGGTATTTGCTACTGCACAATATGTCACACAGAAAACAACGGCGGAAATAGAATCAATTTATATTGTGGGTCTGTCCACGCTTTATGTTGATTCAAGCCACTTAAAAGAATAAAACTTTTTAATTGATACCTAGCAGCTCCACCTCAAAAATGAGCTTGGAGTTGGGTGGAATCAGGCCTGGCACGCCGTTTGGGCCGTAGCCGTAGTCGGATGTAATAATAAGCTTGGCCTTCTGGCCCAGGCTCATCTGGGGAACGCCCTCGTCCCAGCCGCGGATAAGCTGACCCACGCCAATTTTGCACACAAATGGCTTGTTGCGCTTGTATGACGAGTCGAACGTGGTGCCGTTCTCCAGCATGCCAGTATAGTGCATCGTCACCGTATCGCCGGCCTTGGGGAAGGTCTTGTTATCACCTTCCTTAATGTTCTCGATCGTGACACCCATGCTATAAAGATAGTATAAAGAATAGATAATATAGAAAGAAAGAAAACAGATATTGGAAAAAGCTTGCAAATAGACAACAAGGCTTAGCAAGCTCGCGGTTCGTTATTATCCTGAGCCGACTGGTAAAGGGATGAAAGCGTGTTTCTTTTCTATCAAGGTTCAGAGCCTTACAATGCCCTTCTAGGCTGCCCGAAAGTTCAATTTGTTATTAATTCGCAGTCTCTTGCAAATGAAACCAACACATGGCCAAAAGAACCAGCAGTCTATGCATTCGCCCGTGTACAATGCCGCAAGCATGGGTAGCCTCAGCCCGACACAGCCGCTGCCGTCTCCAACCGAGCTCACGTCCATGTACACACGCCAATTTGCCGCGTCGAAAGCACCTGCATCCGGCATATATCACGCAGCCGTTGCAGCGTCGACCAACACTGACGGCCAGCTGTACTCGCACGGGCTGACAGTGCTGCAATGTGCCCGCTCGCATGGCCCGGTAGACCCTCACGTTTACCGCGATTGGCTTATATTTGAAGAGCGCTTAAAGCAGAGCTACCGGCGCTTGCAGCGCAAAAAGCGCAGCTATCTAGCTCAAATTCTTGCGTTTGGCATTCTTGTACTTTATTTTGCATGGTTTGGCTTCTTTGGAACGCCTTCATACCGCTTCACGTGCAAGCTGCTGAGCGCGGGCTCGGCATACTGCACATATCTCATCATTACCAACCGCCGGTTTCTGCAGTCTGTAAAGTACCCTGCGCAGTGCAACCGTGCGTTGCATCAGTTCCGATTGCGATTCGAAACAACGCCCTTGCAAGTATCCAATCCCTTTGTGGCGGCATCTACTACTGTTTCAGGTACTCTAGCAAAGCCAGATACTGCTACCCGACTGCCAGCCAACGCTAATGTAACGCCTACACGCAATACATCCAGCAATGCCAATGCTGCCGATGCTACAAGCCCGGCAACGCCAGGAACGATAGAGAATGCCTCATCTGATATTTTGGTGGAGTCGCAGCTATCGTTTTTTCCTACTGTGCCACGGCAACTACGCAATGGCTATATAGAGTTCAAGGCCACATACTATCGCAAGCGCGATGCAGCTAGAAGGCGCATGCAGGAGCGGATGCGGCGAAGCAAAAAGCGCCGAGAGTCGGTCAGCTCGTCCAATTACCGCACCAGCGAGCGCCGGACCCGACAGCATCGCTCGCCATATAATGTCGACAGCGACCATAGTAATATCGACGCTGGCTCTCCCTCGGCTACATACGGCCAAGTTGCCGCACCATTGCATCTGGGCGGTGCTGATAGTGCTACTGATGACAGTTCTGCATCATCTATTCCACCTCACAAGCTGATCAACCATCGAACTACAGAGCGGATTCGGTCACGACTAATTCATACACTTCCTGAGCAAGACTCGAGCTCTGAAAGTGAACCTCAAAGCGGCCTTACACCTCCTAGTCCATAGATTTTATATGTTTTTGTAAAGCTAAACAATTTTCTACCAGTGCATAACTTCTACCCGATACTTTTCCAGCTTCTGAATACGTTCCCAGTACGTTCCTGCAGGTCCAACGCCCTGGGAACACTTGGAATTGGGTTGGGCCTCGCTCTTGCGTTCAGCCTGTGACCGAGTCATGCCGTTGAGCAGCACGACCTCGTCCAGCCCCAACGCCTGCTTCTGCTCAGCAAGATCATCGGCTACGCGCTTCTCCTGCTGCTTCTGCCACGCCATGTGGAACGGAACCAGACCGACGCGAAGCAATCGCAGTTGCTCTGAAATCGACAGTGCTTGATCAGATGCCTCTGTGAGCTGTGCAATTAGCGCGCTAAACTCGGATGATAAGAGAATATTGGACAGGTGGGCATCCAATACCAGCGTAGCCAACTGTACCACTTGCTTCAGTTCTGGTGCTCCTACTAGATTCTCGGGAAGCACCAGCGTAGGCGCCCACTTTCGGGTAAACACACGTACAATCGACGCCCCATTCTCTGTATTGGCCGGTAGTGGTTGTGGAACCTTGAATACAGTCAGCGTTGCATCAACTGCAGGAGTGTTGTCGTGAGATGGAGCTACTGATGGTATATTGGCCTGGGTAATGATCTCGCTTATCGGAGCCGGCATCATACTGTCTTTGCCTTCTGCGTTACCCAGCATACGCGCCAAGCTAGCAGTCGCTGGTTGCACAAACTTTTCACTAGCAGCCAGTTCCACGTTAGCACCCATCTGTGTCCATGCACGCATCCAACTAATCAGCAGTCGAAGCACGCATGCTGCATGGTTAAGCGGTAGACTGGCCAGTGCCAGCCGCAGCATGTCCTCGCTGCCAATAACCGATGAAATTGCAGACACCGTATGCATGACATCAGCAGCAATAAGCTCTGTAGTATCTTGAACTTGCATTTGGTCCTCCGTTTCTGCTGATGACAGATCAAACAGCTGATCCACATAGTCCGCATAATGCGAAAGCTGGAATTTTAGCACTTCAACAACTTGCTGCTCTGGCAGATCTGGACAGCGCTGCAGCGCAATATTTACCAAGTTCCACGCTTGATCACTGGTTAGGACTTTGCAGCCTTTGCGGTCCACACGAGCAAGCAGGTGTTGCAAAAGTCCCGGTGAAGGAGCATGCGAGTTGCACAGTCCACAGTTGATCAGCATAAACTCTACTACTTGCGGTGCGTAAAGAGGAAGCTGTGATGAGCGTGACATGCCTAAAGGCTCGGCAAAGCATCGCCGCATTACTGTTGTCATCAAATGCGCGCTAATCCAGGTAGCTCCGTAGCTTTGCATTGCTGTACCAGGAGTCAGGCTTACGCCAATGTGATCCATAAAGAGCTGTGTATACTGGTCGCTGTTGATGGTATCAGAGACGTTGGCTAATGCCAGCAGCACCTCGTTCTCTTCATTTTGTGTGTTCTCACGCTTCTTGCTGATGCTCACAAAGGCCTCAACAGTATCAATGCCAGTATGGTTGCCGATATCTGCTGCTGTGCCATCTACAACTGCTTCCCAGCCACTACGAAGCACACCTAGTCCTTGCTCTTGCTCTTCATGCAACAGAATGTTTGATGAGTGCACATGCTGAGAGTGTTCCAGTTGCTTTTCGGGGTCAACATAGTACTTTGCATTGTTTTGCAGACGCAAAGATGCCAGTAGTGTCACTGGCGGAAGGAACGCCGATGCAACAAACATCTTTACACCCCACGATACGCGGCCCTTTGCTTTGCTGCTACCCTTTTGCGCACGGGCTACTTTTGTAGCAGGATCCAACGACGCATGTACATCGATGGTGTGTGCAACTGTGATCGCAAGTGCCATCTGCTCGCTGGCCACACCGCTGTCGCTTAAACGTGGACTCAGTGGCTGGATTTGGTATGTCAGTCGCGGTAGCTGCTGTTTCTTGGATGCACCCTGCAGCCATGATGGTTTAAGTTGCAATACTTTTTCTGCATGCAGGCATCCAAACTGCAAGTCCCAGATAGTCAGCACGCTCTCATATGGGCCGTTGCTGGCATGCGAGACGGTGCTGTGTGTTCCAACTATCGCCACATACTTTTCTGTCAGTGCCGCCATTGCTAGCCGCGACTGCATTGTTAAATTAGATTCAAGTACTGCACCCTGCATATGGTCGTTGACACAAGAAACAAACCCATGTAAAGTAACTTGTTTTGTACGCTCCAGCATAATTGGGTCATCCAGTGCCGAAACGCCAGTTACTAGGCTAAAGTTTACGTACACTCCTGCTTCAGAAAGCATTACTACTGTGCCCGTGTCAGCAACAAATGAGCATGCTAGTGGCTGAGTCTGCAAGTGGGCTGGATTAATGTGCGTTGTGCCAACCTCAGTAACGCTAGATTCGGTTCCATCTATGACAAACAGCGTAAAGTAGTACGTATGAGTTGACTCTACTTCTGCGTCTACAATTCGCGAAAGCACAAGCACCAACCGGAAATCGCCATCCAACCAGTCTGCTATCTGTCGCGAATCAAGATATGACCGCATGCTCTGCGAAACTTCAATTACCTGGTACCAGATGGTTTCTGGCTTTCCAGCAACTGGGCACGAAAGGTGATACCGCTTTTCTAGATCCTGCATAGCTAAGGTCAGCGATCCATCTTTGTGCAGTATTAGCAAATGATTAACACTTGTGACACCAGGCTCCAAGGCGAAAATAGATGAGCTGTAGCTTGCTTCCAGCTTATCTTCCAGTCCGACGCTATCTATGCCTCGGTCCGTCCACCGCCACACTGTAGATGCGCTGCCGCCAGCACTGGCATCTTCCTCACTATCCACGACAACATATACCAATGAATCGTCACCCGCTTCTGTACGTCTGGCGAGATATTTGGCAGGGCAGGCAAACCGCACGCCCGGTGGAAATGGCCATGATCGCAAACATTTGCTGTCGGCTGCTGAGTAAATCTGTACTCCTTCTCCTTGTGCAGTGACTAGGACCTGGTTGCTTGGATCGACTAATGTCTTGGCAGCCGTGCTGTAAAGTGGGTCAATAGAGCTTGCTGCTGCTGGAAGCTGCAAGCCACTTGTCGTTACTGTAAATTCAACCAGCTCTTCGGGGTCGTCTATATACGCTCTGTCTGCCATATTTTGCATACAAGAAAAAAAAAAAAGAGAAAGAAAAAAAAACTCAATTGATCAAACGATCAAATGCAAATAAATCCAAATTAGATTATGGATCGGCCTTTAAGGTTCTTAAAGCCTTTACGACTTCTATATATTAAGAGCATTAACTTTTTTTTTTTATCTCTTTCCATATTCCTGCTGGGTATATTGTGATTTTTTCTGTGCTTAAATGCCACCGCGCTTCCAGCTAGACGAGGACGATGACAGCCCTGGCAGGGCTACTGCTTTTATCAAAGCGCCTGAAAGTGCGTACCAGACCGTGTACTCGCCCACGCGGCAGTACCTGCGACATCTGGTAGCAAAAGAGGTAGAGCGCGAGATTCCTCTGTTGGCCGCTATTCAGCACCGATTTCGCACATCATTCCTTGACCAGTTCTTTGTATACAGCGGCATGCTTGGAAATCACTCTTTCTTTATGCTTGCATTGCCCTTTCTGCATATTTTTGGTTTGGGGAAGTTTGCTCGCGGTCTGTCATTTGTTGTTCTCTGGTCCATATACTTTAGCGGCATTGCCAAAGACTACATTAGCGCACCGCGGCCAAAGAACCCTCCAGTGGTGCAGATAACCCGCAGTCCAGCCCACACTCTTGAATACGGCTTTCCATCCACGCACACTACATATGTTTTGGCAACAATTACGTATATTTCATACTTTATGCTTAATGTGTGGGAAACGCCTTTAATATGGGCAATCTGTTTGTGGATCTGTGGGTTGATCATCGTTGTTGGGCGCATATACTGTGGGCTTCACTCATTTATTGACGTTGCGGGCGGCGCAATTATTGGCATTTTGGAAGCCCTGGCATTTATTGGGTTTTATGATCACTTGGATAATTTGTTTCCAACCACGGCTGGGCCATTGTACATGTCGGCTATTTTGTATGTTGCACTGACAACGCTGCCTCGCTCGCTTGATCTCTGCCCATGCTGTATTGATACTGTTTGTGCAACTTCAGTTACTCTGGGTCTATCATTTGGATGCTGGGGCTATGCGCGAATGCCTTTTCTGTGGCACAATGGACGCAGCGACTATATTGCCTGGGATCACACCCTTACACTTTGGCAGAACTTTATTCGCTGCGCTATTTCGCTAGTGCTAGTTGTTGTTTGGAAAATTGTTTCCAAGCCACTGATGATATCTGTGGTCAAGCTTCTATTCCCAAACATTGGCATTGCATCCAAACATGCTAAAGGCATGGATGATAATGCTGCCAAAAATAACGCCTTTGTTGTTCCGTCGCCTAGCAACATCAAATGTGGACGCTATGGCTCCTATGCCTTAATGGTTACTCATGAAAACCTCGCACGCATCCCCATATACTGTGGAATATCCTTGATGGTGTGTGTTGTTTCGCCAATCTGCTTCTACTTGCTTGGGATCATGCCCAGCCCATAATACTAACGTTAGTTTTGGACATTGATCCTAATCGCGCTTTTTTTCTCGCTTTCTTGCTTTCTCGCTTTCTTATTTTCTTTTCCATATAGAACTTATAGTAAGTATCTAAAGTACATTTTTCCCTAGAAAAATGGCTATGATGAGAAAAGGGTTTGTGATATCTATAGATACATGATAGTTATGGACTGTGTTCAGTCCAGTTGTTCCTACTGAGTCGCCTTGTCTGTAAAAGACGAAATGCCCTCTTCAATCATATACTAACAAGTTGAATTTTTAGGAGCGCGCTATCGACTCCCCCTTTTTTAGTTTTTCAATTCTGTTATAATGTACTAATTTAACCAGAAAAGCTTTTAGTTTTTGTGAAACAACAATGTCTGCAGCAGTGTCGAATGATTCTGCTCATTCCTCAGACTGGGCCTTCAAGCAGCTATTTAAGCTGGAATCAAAATGTCGCTCACCAGTACCTGCTTCTCAAGTCGAGGCTATAGGTGAATTCCCAAAGCTATTAGACCAGTTTCCGTTTCCAACACTAGTAAGCTCAGCTTTCTTAAAACTGGGTGATTTGTTTCGCAGCAGTCCTAATTCGTTGCGGTACCATATTGCACAGGTGTTTGAAGCGTCACAGCATCACCTGGCACAGATAACACAGACTGAGGAACTGTTGAAACGCGTTGTAGGCGTACTGTATTCCAACGATCCTATAGCACGCGTGCTAGCACTGCGCTTAATTGGAAACGCCTCTGCGGTGTTTGCCAAATATCCAGAGGCTCAGCACGGCATTCTTCTTCGGTACCAGTCACTGCATCCGCTGGAACTTGTGGCAGCAGTTCAAACGACAGAAGCCCTACTTAAATATTCGCCCAGCTTTTTGAGTGTGGTCTGGAAGACAGTGTTAAGCAAAGCCGATGATGTGAACATGCCCGACCCAGTACGGGTACAATTGATTCGCTCTCTGCAGCATGCAGCGCCAAACTTGACACTGAGCACAGTGCTTTATCCGTATTGCCAGCGGTGGACATATCAGTCAGAAGTCTCGGCAGCGATTCAGAGCACGGCATTGCACACATGGAAAGCTATCATTCAGCGACACAACGAGCTACAGTTTGACGATGCCGAGCACATCTCGAGGTATTTAGCACACAAACTAGGAAGTATCCGCTGCGCTGCACTGGCGCTACTAGGAAAGTGGCAACCCAAATCCCAGCTGGCTGATGCTGAAAAGAGCGAGCAGATCAAGCAACGCTTGCGTGTACTTTTGAAACAACAGCTTTTAAGCGATATGGAGCCAACTTATGTGAGCGAACTAAGACTAGCAGCAGTAGTACTGGCGCGTATAGAGGCCCTTAGCAGAAATGAATCTAGTAGCTGGGAAGCAGCACAAGCACTTGCTAGCCGGGCAGGACAGGCATTTGAAACTGCAACTCCCACTTTGCCAACGGCTTTTCAGGCTGACACAAGCACACGTACTGGAGTTAGTCCTTTGCTTCGCTACATGGTATCTGGCACTATGCTTGCTATCAACATAGCTTCCATTTTGCAAAACAAGGACTGTCAGTCAAGGGCAGCAGCGCTTGTTCGAGATACGTGGCAGGCCCTGTCAAAAGTCGATGAATCTGCTAGTGAGACCAAGTACATTCGACGCTTTCTGCGCGTATCCTGGTCATGGTGCAAATCTGTGCATCAAGAGCCAGTTGTTTTGGAGTCGCTTAAAAGTGCAATAGGAACCCCCAGTAAAACGATTGCTTGGCATATCATCACAATTGGTGCCTCTGCTAAATACTTCAACTGTTTTGCAGATGTGTGTCAACACCATGTTGCCAGTTTTGTTGATGGCCTGGCATCAGGCAACTTTGATAAGTGCGCAGTATGGCAGGCAATAATGATGTTGCTTGCTTATCGACAGCAGTGCCTCGACATGTCAGCAGGCGATACAGCAACTAATGCAATCACCCAGTGGTCCGAGCACATGAGGCAGCTTTCCACACAGCCAGCAGCCCATGCCGACGCCTTTGCAAGCACTGGCCCGCCTGGATGGATCATCCAACGAATAATGGCGTTTCTAGCTGCCAGCAGCTACTGGGAAGCCCTGCACAAGTTGTGTCAGGCACTTCCTATACAAGGCTTGAGCAGCAATGTACAGAGCTGGCTTCATGTCATCTCCAATATTTCAGCAGCAGAAGCATCTGTGGAAGATTCTGCAGCATTCTTCAAACATATAGACTTGTCCCTGAGGACCTTGCGCGTATTGGACAAAAGCACTGCTTGCACATTCCGGCTACTGATTTTGCAGCTACGGCGGGAGTTTGTACGGGTACATCACGAATGGAAGCAGATGCAACTGCTGGCCTCATTCCGCCCAGCAGTTCGCCTGGTAGTGGATTCTCTAGCCAGCAGCGTCCAAGCGTTGGTTAGCCAGGCCGAGCTGTGTGAGAATCCATACGTCGACTCAACTACACAAAAGTGGCTGTCTCGGATCCAGCAAAAACTGCGTTCAGCAGCTTTGGAACTGTCTAAAAGCATCGATACTGATAATCCAAGCTCAGTTGCAGCAGCAGTTTTGGCAGAGATTGGCGAGCAGTGTATGCCATTTACGCCTGGTCGCGCCTTCTTTGTTGAGCCGCCTAGGCCTGCTATTGCTATTGAGACACGACCTGATTTTGAAAACACTAGTGACTCTTTTGCAGTATTTTCAGGCACCGAGTTCCACTTTGCTGTCGAAGGCTTTTTGCGGCTGCCTATAATTACGCTACCAACAACCTTCTGTCGTATTCATATAGCTGTCTGGCTATCGCGACAGCCCCGGGAAAGCTACGATCTGCAAACACGGACTAAGTACTATGAAATTGCGCAAGCTGCTGTCTATCACAGTAATGGCCCTCAGGCCGAAAATGAGTTAGAATCGACATTAGATCGCGCAACACTATTCGAAGTTCCACTAGTCGACACTTATTTCACTTGCCCATGCGCAATATCCATGCCGTCACTGCGGGCTATCTTTGATCACGTTGATGTCAACATTATTCTATATGTTCACCTATTCTGTGGACTGGTAGACTCATCCAATCGCACATGGTGGACTGGACCGCATGCGAGCTACCCGCTGCTTGTATCAACGACTGCAAAGTCTTAGTATTTTCTTTTAAGTATATAAAAGCTCAGGAATATGGTAAAACTGCTCTAGCGACTCAGGATTTGCCAATGTTGATGTCGTTTTCTCGTCGGCCTTGACAGTCTGTAATGCTTCATTGGGGCCTTTTTCCTGAGCCACCCGATACAGATCGCTCACAAGCCTTTTCACTGCAATCTCTAGCTTTTTGCTATTGCGCGTGTATGGAATGCCTTTTACGGGAAGCACCAAGGCAGGCACATGTCGCGGCGAAAGCTGGCTTCGAATATGTGTGCTGATACGCTGGACAATGTCAGGTGTAAACGTATGTCCCTCTGCCATCTCTACAAACAATAGAACGCGCTCGTCTGTACCTGTCTGCTGGCCCACCACCAATGAATCAGCCACCTCGTTGTATGTATCAACAATGTTGTACAGCTCTGCACTGCCGAACCGCACTCCTGCCGGATTGAGTGTGCCATCGCTACGGCCTAGCATGTGCACTCCTCCAGTTGAGCTATTTATAATCATAAAGTCGCCCTGGTACCACACGTGCGGATAGTGCTCAAAATACGCAGCGCGGTAACGCCGATTGGAATCGTCGCCCCAAAAGTAGACTGGCATGCATGGAAAAGGCTTGGTGCAGACCAAATCTCCGCTTTGGCCTAGTACTGGCTTATTTGTGCCTGCCCAGCACTCCACTGCCATACCCAGTCCCCGTGTTTGGATCTCGCCACGGTACACAGGCAACGCAGTGTTGGCACCACAAAATAGCGAGCAAATATCTGTGCCTCCAGTAATTGAGCTTAAGCAAACTGTGCTGGATATGTGGCGATACACAAAATCAAAACTATTTGGCTTCAATGGCGATGCAGTAGAATATATTGCCTTAAGCGTGTGCAATGAATGATGGTCCCGAGGCCGGTAATTTATATCCTCCAGTGTCTGAATATATTTTGCCGATGTTCCAAATGCCGTTACGCCTAGCTGGTCAACAATATCCCACAGTATGCCAGTGCCAGGCTTGAAAGGTGATCCTTCGTACAGAACAATAGCTGTGCCAACTGATAGAGCGCCTACCAGCCAGTTCCACATCATCCATCCGGTAGTGGTATAATAGAGCAAAACATCTGCATGCCCTAGGTCTTGAGTTATATAATGTTCTTTGCGATGCTGTAGCAGTATCCCGCCAGCGCAATGAACAAGACACTTTGGTTTTCCTGTAGTACCCGATGAAAACATAATTGCGAGTGGATGATCAAATGGAAGCTGCTGATACACCAGCTCTGCAGCTGAATCAGCTGTAGCAATAAAATCACTCCACAAGCACCCATTCGATATTGACGAAAGATCTATGCTAGCTGCTGAATCATTGGCAAACGGAATCACCACTACTTTTTCAACCGAGAGCAGCGAGTGAGCAACTGCAGCTAGTTTATCCATATGAGAGTGAAGTTTGCCATTGTAGCATGTAGCATCGGTAGAAAAAAGCAGCTTGGGCTCTATTTGCGCAAAGCGATCAAGAACCGCAGTGGCACCAAAGTCGGTAGAGGTAGAGCTCCAAATTGCACCAATGCTTGCTGCTGCCAGAAAGATCACCACTGCTTCAGCAATATTAGAAATATATCCAGCAACCCGGTCGCCAGCTACCACCCCTGCCTGACGCATAGCTGAAGCGCACAGGCGCACCTGAGTATGCAGTTCTGCATATGTCATCGCATTACAAGTGCGACTCTCTCCTAATGAGTATAGTGCTACGCTTTGACAGTCTTGCTTGTCGCCGAGTACATTCTCCGTGTAGTTGAGCATTGCACCTACAAACCATTTGGGGACCTGGTCCATGGGCTTATCGCTTTCAAGAACTTGCGCATAAGGCTTGCTATACTTTGTCCCAGTAAACTCCCAGCAGTCAGCCCAAAACGCCTCAATGTCTGTCACAGACCATGAGTACAAGTCTTCGTAAGTTTCGAGCTGCAGCCCACGCTTAGAGTTAACAAAGTTCTTGAACCTGTGCGTGTTGGTGCTCAGAGGCGAGCTAGGAGACCACAGTGGCTTTATTTGAGTCATTTAAAAAAAAATACCAAGTTAAAATAAAGAAAGGATTGCGTGGGAAATTTTTAGGGAAAGTTAATTTGAAAAAAGCCATTCATATTCTTGGCCAAGATCACCTCGAAAATGCTGTGCAATGTACGTGGTGCATCTGCATCTCTAGAAAACTTGCTTGATTTCGTATTACAATGGGCGATTTTCGACAACGGTCTGCACTCCAGTGGACATTTCAGCAATGTGCTGTTTACGAGACTGCCAAAATAGGGCATATTGATGTCTTTGTCAGAGACTATATCCTTGCTGGCACAAGTTTGCTGGCTAACAAGTATTGAAAACAATGATAGCTTTAAAATTGACTTCATATTGTAGTTACGTTTTCACAAAGGTTACAGGCCGCCCCATCCAGCAGTATGTAAATGTGAGGTCTAGATTGGCAGTAGATCAGATGTTTCACAAATTGCTAGAGGTAAAACAACTAAACGCTCGGGGTCGCTTGGCCAAGATGCTCTAACTTGGCCTTGTGAGCCTGATGCGAGCTCAGTTGGTTTGCTTCATCAGCTGGCAATACATATGTAGTGGTCGAGCGCCTATGCCTATGGGCCCGATCCCCATGATGAAGATAATGCTGGCTGATAGTAGCTGTAGACATTGGCACTATAGCTGTTGGTGTCGACACCAAGTCTCCAGATGTGGGCGTGGCCAAATTCCATATTGTAATATCTGAACTAGAAATACTACTGATCGGGGATTCTGAAGCTGCAGTCGCAGTGGTCTCAGAATCAGCCATAATCAGCGGATCAAGAGTAATAACTAGAGGACTCTGTAGCGCACGCCGATTTTTTGCATGCAATGTAATTTCAACAATCACATCAATTCCAGAATCTGTCGATTCTTTGGGCCCGAGGCTAGAAATCGGTTGTGTTAGCGATGCAAATGTACTTGACAAAGCTGATTTGGGAATCCGATGGTGAGCTGTAGGCTGATCATAAAGCTTGGTTAAAGTGCCAACATTTGGCAGCTCAACTTCGGACTGCGGATATTCGATAGCAAATCGCATGGCATTACTGGTTTCGGATACTGGCATCGAAAGTGGTTGATTAGGCTCTGATGCTAGCTTAATAAAAGGGCCAAGCACACTTTGCACTTCTAGTGAACTGCTCGTATCCGATGCAGCATCTGCTAAAACACCACAACTACTGATAGCATAAAGTGCTAGTGGTAAACAGAACATTATAAAGCTCATTAAATTTTACGAATAATTGAAACCTAAAAGCGTATGCTCTTGGCACTACTTATATGCTATTTTGAGCACCAGGGACCGCTTGTTTGGTAAACAGGGTGGTTTCGGATCCATTTTCTGGGCAGCCATAGAATTTTTTGCTTGCTTGCTTGATGATAAATAACTAAATTTGTGGAGGAATAGTTGTGGAGAGCGCCATATGCGGAGGACTGGTATATCTACTCACATACTGGAGAGGGGCAAATTCTTGTAATTAATGCTCCTGAAATTGGTCCAAGTACTCTGAAAGCCGCGCCGCGCCCAGGCTCCACATGCGACGCAATGTATCAGCTTCATTAGAGTTCAAAAGCCGCTGAGCAATATCTCTGGCATTAGCACTCAGCTCCTGGAGGTCTAGCTCACCTGATGCAGCTCGTGTGTGTCTGGATGCGGGGCTGCGACCAAAGAACTGATCTGAGCTGATACTGCTAGAGTCTCTAAACTGCGAAGCATTTACTACTGGCTCTTGAGGCGAGTTCTCGCCAAAGTATTGCGCAGAGGAAATAGAGCTTTTACCCCGACTCGCCGTACCTGCTGCACCCGCTGTACGAGAAGGTGTGGTGCTGGTAGCAGAGCCTCCTCCAATAGCTCCAAATCCGCCTGCCCGACCCACACTACTAGAGCTGCCTGAACTCACCATACCAAAGCCAAGACGCCCCATCCCTTCATCAATGCTACTTATAGAATTAGCACTTTTGTCTGCGCTGGCTTTTACCAAAAGCGTTGATTCAGCACGAGCTGTAGGTTCGGAAGCCTTGGCAGTGTTCTTGCTCGTTGTGCTGGT
>JANBUW010000062.1:0-31969 GCA_027579605.1 Coemansia brasiliensis | reverse complement strand
GATCTGACCGACAATGTTAACAATATGGCTGATAATTTGACCAACCAGGTGCGAGATATTGCTACAGTTACCAAGGCAGTCGCAGCAGGCGATTTGACACGCAAAGTCCAGGTCCCATTGAGCGGTGAGATGGAGGGGCTCAAGACCACCATCAACGACATGGTAGATCAGCTGAACACATTCTCTAGAGAAGTATCTCGTGTTGCTCGCGAAGTAGGAACTGAAGGAATCTTGGGTGGCCAGGCCAATGTGGTTGGCGTTGATGGCACGTGGAAAGATCTAACCGATAATGTCAACAAGATGGCCGATAATCTGACGAACCAGGTACGTGATATCGCGATGGTTACCAAGGCTGTGGCTAAAGGAGACCTGAATCAAAAGGTTACATCAGAGCTAAATGGTGAGATGGGCGAGCTCAAGTCCACCATCAACACTATGGTGGACCAGCTGAGTACGTTTGCGTCTGAGGTAACGCGTGTTGCTAAAGAAGTCGGTACGGAAGGAATCTTGGGCGGCCAGGCAAATGTGGTTGGCGTCGATGGCACCTGGAAAGATCTGACTGACAACGTCAACATGATGGCTAGCAATTTGACAAACCAGGTTCGAGATATTGCAAATGTCACAAAAGCAGTTGCAGCAGGCAATTTGAAGCTTAAGGTTCAGGTTCCATTGAGCGGTGAGATGGAAGAGCTCAAGACTACCATCAACACCATGGTGGATCAGCTGAGTACGTTTGCTTCTGAAGTATCGCGAGTAGCCAAGGAAGTAGGCACTGATGGAATGCTTGGTGGTCAAGCCAATGTAGTTGGTGTTGACGGAACGTGGAAGGATCTCACAGACAATGTCAATAAGATGGCCAACAACTTGACAAACCAAGTACGAGATATTGCCAATGTCACTAAAGCCGTAGCCAAGGGCGACCTGAAGCGGAAGGTGCGAGCCCCGCTCAACGGTGAAATGGGCGAGCTCAAATCTACCATCAATACCATGGTGGACCAGCTGAGCACGTTTGCTTCTGAAGTATCGCGAGTAGCCAAAGATGTCGGCACCGAGGGCAAATTAGGTGGCCAAGCCAATGTGCCTAATGTTGACGGAACTTGGAAGTACCTCACAGACAACGTAAACAAAATGGCCAACAACTTGACCACTCAGGTACGATCGATCAGCAATGTCACTAAAGCCGTAGCTCATGGCGATTTGACGCAAAAGATTGACGTGAATGTTCAAGGCGAGATGCTTGATCTCAAAACCACCATTAACGACATGGTGGATCAGCTCAATACGTTCTCGAACGAGGTGTCTCGTGTGGCTCGCGAAGTGGGTACCGAAGGCAAGCTGGGGGGTCAGGCAATTGTACCCAATGTCGATGGCACTTGGAAAGACTTGACCGACAACGTCAACAAGATGGCTGATAATTTGACAAAGCAAGTGCGAGATATTGCTGCGGTGACGCGAGCGATTTCGGCTGGCGACCTGAACCATAAGGTGACAGTGCCACTGAGCGGAGAGATGGGTGAGCTCAAGACCACCATCAACACCATGGTGCGGCGACTGAACAACTTTGCAGCAGAGGTCAACAAAGTTGCACGTGAAGTGGGCACCGAAGGCAAGCTTGGCGTGCAGGCACATGTTGCAGATGTGGATGGCTTGTGGCGAGAAGTCACAACCAAGGTCAACAACATGGCGCACAACCTGACCAACCAGGTGCGAGCATTTGCGCAGATAAGTGCGGCAGCTTCGGCAGGCGACTATAGCTCAATGATTACCGTAGATGCGATGGGTGAAATGGACGCGCTAAAGTCGCAAATCAATAGCATGGTGACGTCGCTACGTGAGAGTCTGGTGCGCAATATGCAAGCCCGAGAAACAGCCGAGCTAGCCAACCGAGCCAAGAGCGAACTGCTGGCAAACATGTCTCATGAAGTGCGTACGCCGCTGCATGGTATCATCGGCATGACGGCGTTAACGTTGGAGACTAATCTCACGCATTCACAGCGCGATTCGCTGATGGTGGTGTCTAGCTTGTCCAATTCGCTACTGACAATTCTCAACGATTTGCTGGATCTGTCCAAGATCGAGGCTGGACGAATGAGTGTAGAGTTCATTCCGTATGCGCTGCGTAGCTCGCTGCTGAATGTACTCAAGATGCTGTCGCTCAAGTCTGTGCAGAAGGGCCTGTCATTTACCTTCTACTGCGATCCTGGAATTCCCGATAACCTCATTGGTGATCCGCATCGGCTGCGGCAGGTGCTGACTAATTTAGTTGGCAATGCAGTCAAGTTCACCAACGAGGGCGAGATATCCGTGACAGTTTCGGTAGCCAACCGTGAAGGCAACCATTTGATTTTGGAAATCTCTGTACGTGATACGGGCATTGGCATTCCCAAGGATAAGCTGTCTTTGATCTTCGAATCCTTTGCGCAAGCAGATGGCTCGACAACACGAAAGTATGGCGGTACTGGTCTAGGCCTGAGCATCTCCAAGCGGCTGTGCGAGCTACTCGGTGGTGATATTCGCGTCGAGAGCGAGTATGGCGAGGGCTCCAACTTTATATTCACGCTCAAGGTGGATTGCATTGAGCCAGATTTTGCATACTACGAAAAGCGCATTCTGCCATATCGCAAGCGCAACATTTTGCTTATCTACGACCGTGAAAAGCGGCCATACAACCAGCGCTTGATTGCTCATTTGCAGGAGATGCTATCAAAGTTCCACCTGAATTCAGAGATAGTAGAGAGTGCTGATGAGGCGCAACAGCTACTGTGGCGTGGATCGCAGGGGCGCCAAATCTTTGACACGTTTGTTGTGGACGCACTGCAGACAGCACAGCAGCTGCGATCATGCGGAATGCCCAATCTCAACTTTGTGCCCATTGTCTGTTTGTGCGAGCCCAACAGCCACGGGGTTGATGTTAATCGCATTATGGATCTGGGTATCAACTCATATTTGGATGTGCCGTTTGACTATGCCAAGCTGGCCAGTGCAATTCTGCCGGCATTAGAAACGCACTCGCTGGTGCCGGACTTGTCGAAATACCGCAAGCGGCCACTACACATACTGCTGGCTGAAGACAACGTGGTCAATCAGAAGTTGGCATTGCGCATCTTGCAAAAATGCCACCACAAAGTCGAGGTTGTTTCGAATGGTCAGCTAGCAGTTGAGGCAGTGATGGACCAGTGGCGTCGCAACTTGGAGATTTATGGCGACCATATCCGTTCAACATCATCAGTAACTAGCGATAATGGTGGCAATGACAAAGATGCTGCAGACGAGCACCACAGCGGCGATGACGACAAAAACAATGGCGGCACCACCCATGCGGCCCACAGTGGATCCAGAGGCCATCACCACCACCATCATCATCACCACGTGCATTCAACTCGTCACGCAGGGACTGGAGAATATGCTGTGGCTGGGCCATGGTCCGAAAGTTCGGCTCGGGAGATGGAAGGCGCAGGTGCAGGCATGCATGATATAGGAGACGCCCAGGATTCCAAGGCGACAGCTGCAGACCAGGAGGGCAACGAGCAGTTGCCACAATACGCTGAGGGCACAATCTTTGCCGAAAGCATTTATCCACCAGCAGTCAAGGCATCAGACGACTTGCCGCCAGTTTTGGACGAGATCATGCGGCCGCAAGAGCCAGGAGAAGAGGACGAGGCTGCCATGTTTATGTACCTTCTGGAGCGCGAGCTGGAGAGCCGCAAGCCTGCAGGCGTGCGCGATCCGCACAGCAAGTATGGCAGCGTGCCTATGCCCTACGACATTATTCTGATGGATGTGCAGATGCCGGTAATGGGTGGATTTGAGAGCACAAAGTATATCCGTGAGTGGGAAAAGCGTGAGGGCGTAGATTTCCGTACACCAATTATCGCGCTTACTGCACATGCCATGATGGGTGATCGCGAGCGCTGCTTGGCATCGGGTATGGATGAATATGTGACCAAGCCACTGCGCTTTGAGACACTACTGTCAACGATTTCCAAATTCCATCCACGCATGTACTCGGAGTCAGGTGATATTGTGCCTATTCTGGAACCGGTGTCTGACGAGTATTCAGACGAAGATGAGGGTTCGGGGTCGTGGATTCTAAATTCGTCTTCAGATGAGTATGGAGGTGCGGACGGATTTACGTATGACGCGTCGTCGTTATCGCGAAGCACTCGCAGCCATAAAGAGTCACGCTCGCATCGCCATCATCATAATGACCGGACGACTATGTCAGCACCACCGGCAAAATCGAAATCATTGGTGCTGCGGGAGCAGAGTGGCGACAGCTCCAACGAACATAGTGATGATCCGAATATGGCAGCGTTCAGATATGCGCAGAGTTTTGCTGGTGAGCAGGATTACGATGGAGATTCCGATGCCAAGGCAAAGCGCCAGAAACGAGCGGCACGACTGCTGGCCAAGCGGGTGGCAAAATATAAGCAAAAGTATGGTGGTGATATGCTACGTGATATAGCCAAAGAAAAGCAGCAGTCTAGCAGCTCTGAGAACAGTGTCAGCACTAGCGACAGCGGTAGCAATGTGGAGGATGACCAACAAAGCAGCAATCCTAATTTGGAGCTTGGAGCTAGTGGCAAGGACCTTGCGGTGCAAAGCAAAGGAAAGGAGCCCAATGTTGAGCCGTATTCGTCAGATCAGGGAACGCTATCGTTGTCAGCGGCCAATAAGCAGGCATCGGGTTCAGCATTCAGGACAGCAGCAGTGGTGTATACGGATCGTAATGACGATGATGAACCAATAGACAGCACATCTCAGTCACAGACATCATTATCATCAAAGCAGCAGATAAAGCATGAAAGACATAAGCGGTCCAAACCGCACAGTGCTCGTAAACTATCTTCAGAACCAGATGAATCTATGCCTTCTCGGGCATCCTCGGCATCATCAGCACCAATGGCAGCAGAACAAAAGCACAGCGTGGGTCGTGGGGACTCGGCGTCGTCAAAAAAGCGCAACAAGTCGCATAGCCGTAAGTCGCATTCACGGCGGAGCAACTTTAATCGGTGGTATGAGTCGGAGCTCCATCGAGGGTACTCGGATGTGCCGTCCACATATGGCGATGTGTTGTATGGAATGGAATATGGAATGAACGAGCAGGCTTACGATATGCAACACTACATGGATCTCCCGCGGCACAGCATCATTGATCCGTCAATGCTGAGCTTTGACTTTCCAGAAATGAGTGCTGGACATGGTGCTTACAGCAGCGGTGGAGCAGCAAGAGGAAGAGCTGGTAAGAAGACAGCAGCAGGACAACAGGCCAACAATACATCTATGCTGTCGTCTACTGGCATGGGGCTGCTGCCAGGCATGGCCTCAGGCAGTGGTTCCAAGACTGCTGACGGGAAGGGCGGCGATGTTTCAGCAGGAAGCAATAGTGCGGGATGGTCTATTGCGCGCCCAGCAGTTTCAAGCCTTGTTCCCTCGATGACCACGCCAGTAAAGACAACTAGCGGATTCCAGGGGATTTCGACCTTTTCAGTTGCAGCAGCAGCAGCAGCAGCGGTAGGAAACCTATCTGATTCCAATGGGCCGTCTTCATCTCCGCGTAGCTATGCACGCCTAAACACCACCGCTGATATCGCTGCAGCTATGCGGGCTGCAGCCGCCGGTGACAAGGATGCTTTAAGGACGATTCAAGCCTCAGCTATGCCTCAGCAGCAGCAACAGCAATCACCACCACAAGTTCATAGTGGGGAGTCGCCAGCCAGCTTTATTTCTCCATCAACATTAGCCACTACCATGTATGGATCTGCTGTACCTGGACAACCGGGCTCGCCTAGAACTATTGGATCGCTGCAATCGGGTGCATTAGATCCAAATCAGCAGCAGCCCTTGAAGCTTACGGATCGAGAGCTTAGCAAGTCTCCAGAATCAGCTGCTTTGTCTAGCAACCCCAAACAGCCAGCAGCAGCAGCAACACCGCTAAAGCCGCAAGTGAAGATATCGAGCAATGTGAGGGAGCGGCTGATGAAGGCACGTATGAAACAGCTGGAAAAGCACAAATCTGACCAGTCACCAGCCAAGCAGCAAGGGGAAATAGCAGCAGAGTCGAGTGCATCTCCATCACAAGCTGCCGCTGAAAGTAGCAAGGCGAGTCAGAAACAGCAGCCGCAAGTGAAGATATCAGATAGTGTGCGAGAGCGACTACTGAAGGCTCGTGAGAAACAGCGTGCAAAGCAAAAGTAATATTATAATTTTAATTAAAGAAATCTTTAGTGTGGAAGCATAGATTGAACAGTGTAGTTGATGAATTCACGGCGAGATGACAGGTCCATATTGAAGATGCGGTCCAGCTCATCACGAACTTGCTTCATGCTGATGGTAGACAAGTCAGAAGATTCGAGGATGCTGGCAATGGCAGCAGAAATGGCTTGGTCGCTAGGCATATGGCCATCGGGTGCCTGAATCAGATTATAGCTTGATGTAGCCACTGGTTGCTGCTGCATTTGCATTTGCGGGGTAGGCTGCATAGCAGCCATATTGCCAAAGTAAGCGCTGAATCCGGCTGAGCTATACGGCCTTTGTTGCTGCATAGGTGTGTTTAAAACTGGGGTGCCCATCATCATCTGCCCTGTTGAAACTGTTGTATCTGGGTGCAACGCAGAATGATCAGCAACCCCAGTGATATGAGTGAACCGGCTTACAGGCCGTACGCTATTATTTCCAAAATCATCGATAGCCTGCGCAACAGCTTCCATCTCCTGAATCTGCTGTTGGCGCTGCAAAAGCTCACCTTCATACTGAGCCCAGGTCTTCATAGGGATTTCGTCGGGATCAAAGGGCTCCTCGTCTTTGACAAAGATTTGGCGCTTGCCATCCTCGCCAACGACGATGCGTGTGTTACCCCAAGAGAAGTCGTCCATATGCCAGAAGGCGTAGATAGGGATAAAGAAGGACCATATGGGGTACGCCAAAATATAAATGATCATCCAACCAATATGTTGCCACTGGCGTTTGAGAATGAAAATAATCGCTTGCAAGCCGTAGATGGCACCAATAAGAATAAGCGAGATATAGCCGATATCTGCAATCTTGGTAATGGCGAGGTATGCCAGATAGGCCAGATAGAACAGCGTGCAGGGCATAGTCAGCGTACCCAGCAAGTCGATAAACACGACAAACCGCATTGAGAAGCAGCAGAACCCGCACATCTCTGGCAAAAACACCAGCTCAACCAAGTTGTGCACAGTAGAGTTGATCCAGCGACGTCTTTGTGATAGCAAAATAGACCAGGTATCGGGCGCAGTGGTCTTGCACTTGGCATCGGCGGTAAAGGTCATTTTGTATTGCGGGAAGTACTTCATCATAAGAGTGGTCAAGTACCGATCCTCACCCAGCGACAAAAGATTTTTCTTGTGCAAAGTATCCACGTGGTTTTCTGAATAGTCGTTGATGACGTTCTTGGAAATGATCAAGGGCATGCCTCGGCCAGTACGCAATCGGTACATGCAGAAACAACCTGGAAGACAAGTAACTGAACCAAATAGCGACTCGAATGCCTTGGCCATATGGTGAGAGATAAAGTATTCGTAAACTTGAATCATAGTGGTCCATGAAAAGTCCTCGTTAGTAAGCTGAGTCTCGCCGCAGATCCCTATGACTTTGGCATCATGAACCATACAAGCAACCAGCCGAGTTAGCGAGTCAGGCATGACCTGCGTGTCGGCATCAACCATCATCAAGTACTCGTAGAGCGACGGGTGCACGCCAATGACATTCTTCATCTGATGGTAGATTTCCAGATCCAGCGGCGACATGGGAGCTTCAAAGTGCACTCGATTGAGGAAATGCAGCAGCAACATTTGCGAGTCGCGTTTACCGCGATTACCTGGCCGAGACTTTTCCGATGGCTTGCCAATCTTGGCCACTACCAGATAAGGCACTACATGGCCCTCATATTCGTACAGCCCCGAATATACTTTGGCCATATTGTGCTGCTGCCCACCCTCGCCAATGGATCGGAATGACCGGGCTGGAGGATCAAGCTTGGGGTCAACGCCTAGAATATCCAGCACAATGCGTGGAGTCGGACGGTCATTTCCAGAACCAACAATATTTCCGTCGCAGATGATAAACAGCAAACGGTGCTTATCATCATAGCCAAGCGTAGCCAGCGAGTCAATTGTGCGACGCAACGATGCCTCGCCTTCCGTATAGCAGGGCACCTGGCAAATAACAAATTTGTCGTGTTTTTGCGGACGGCGACGGGACGACAGCTGCAACGAGGCCAAAAACTTGATCAGAATCACCAGCATCAGCAGGCAGGCAGCAGCCAGCAGCAGGAAATTCGGGAACAGACAACGGAAGCTATGGCGGGTATCCACACGTCCCACATAAAACAGGTTCTTCAAGCAACGATAATTTGCCTTGCGAGCGCTCTTGCTCAGGGGCAGCATGTTCCAGTACTTTGTGATATCCGTGTCACGAGCACCAGCGTCTTCAAAGATGGACTCGACCAAGCGATGCAAGAACCGCCATTTTCGCTGATCGACATTTTCGGGAGCATCTCGTGTTTCAAAATACGAGTTAAGATTGAACACCTCACCATTAATGACCCGCCAGTATTGTCCGCCATGGCGATGCAGACTACGGATATATTTGAGCTCCCATACAATATCACCTACCTTGAATAGGCGCATTTTCGGCAGCACAAAGCGGTGGTAGAAGTCCTGCCGCATCAGCATTTTGGAGTTGGCCAAGCCACCGGCTTTATGTAAGAAGGGGAATGATTGCTCGGTTTCGATATCAGATTTGAGATACATAAGCCAGTTGGGGTCCGTTTGTGCCGATACCAACTCTGGACATGCTGCACGTAGCGACAGCGGGAATGATGCGTTGATCTCCTGACCCGCATACATAATCATATCTTCAGGACTAGCACCACCCCGGCTCTTGCCATGCTCCTGGTTCAGGAAATTAGTGATATCGTAAGCACGTCCCCGTAGAGCCACAAAGGCATCGCTGCGCTCAGTATGATCTGATAATTCGTCCATATTGAACACGTACTGCTTGGGGCACATAAGAAGCCCAAGCCCAATAATGAAAAATAACACAAATGCCCACATTAGCAAAATGATCAGGCAGATGGCTACTTTTTCGCGCCATGCCATCCGGATATCCTCCCGCTTCATGCCACAGCAGTTCATCAGCCAGTTGGGTATCATCCATGTGAGGCAGCTTGTGGTCCGCGACCAACAGCGCCGTGCCTGCGTGGTCTCCACCTCCTCAACCAGACCCTCACGTTGGCGCCCTCTTTGATTCTCTGGCAGCTTGTCCTCATTTCCGTAAAACTGGATATCAGTAGCTGCATCATCATCGCTGCCGTACTCGCCGTCGTACATATTGCAGTCATAGCCATTGTCATCATCAGAATCTGACAAAAACAAGCCTTCTGGATCAACACCGGCTTCGCCATCAGAGCCAACATCGCTGCCAAATACTGTGCTGGCATTATCGTCATCCATCAACACTGGCGGTGGCTGCTCTAGCTCTCCTCCATCCCCAATGCCAGCCAGAGCACCCAAAATGCTTCCGTTAAAATTACCCCGCCGCTGCTTCTCACGAATACGCAGCAGTACCTCAACGCTGCGCCAAACCCGTTCGGTCATAAATATCATATGCCGACCCGTCTTATAGTGCAGATCGCGTGTCCAGCCCTGTATGGCGGCCATGCGTTCAGCTAGCGCTGCGGCAGTTACCATCTCGCCTTCAGGCACGTCTGCGTTGCTTACGTTGATTACCGATGCGTAGCGTTTGACAAATGCATCGAATTCAAGCCCAACGGTAAACTCTGCGGGAGCACGGCGCTGTGACATGTCCACCAGTCCCAGCCCCTGAACTTGCTGCCAAATAAACTTGGTTTCTGGAAACTGGCCACGACCTATAGTAGCTTCGGGCTTGATATGCAATATGTGCCATGCCTTGCACATGGATGCTGCTGCTAGCACATCGTCTAGGGAGCTGCTTAGTTCCCCCAAAAATGTACTTGCTGGATCGTCATTGTCCACAGCATCCAGCTCACTTGGTGGCTCAAGTGCACGTGCTGCATGCGGAAGTCTGGGTGCCAGCTGGTCAGTAGCTACCTGCCGCACTGTAGGTCGCATAGTTGGTCTTGTCGACAAGAAAGCGCCCACAACAGTGGAAGGGTCGTCAGGATGCACATCCAAAGCAATCTGCGTGCTGGCAGCCAGCTCGCGTACCAGACGGCTGCGACTGGCTTGTAGCAGCGCGTGGAAATCGGGGCTTGTTTCCAAGTCTGTGTTGCACTGGCAGAACCCATCAACTGTATACATTTGCACCCCCAGGAAATGCCGTACGCCAAACTGCGGCTGCTGTTTGTCGCGACGATTAGGAGGTGGGCCGGGGACAAATGCCGGGCTTTGTCCGAATACCCGGCTGATACCGTTGATCAGCGCAATGTCATCTTGTGGGGTATCACCAGCTGCATGAGCCTCAAATGCGCCTACCAGGCCTCCACGTCGTCCTGCATAGTCGCCGGCAAGCAAATGGGTGGCCTGCAACCTTGTCGTCCACGTGACATAAGGCATTCCTACTCCGTCGTCATGCATTTGCTGGGCAACTCCTATATCCTCGCCCAGCACGTCCCGCAGAACAAATGCGTGCAGCCGCTCATTAGCCATGTTGGCTGCCAGCTGCTCAAACGACGCATTGTATGCAAAGCCCGGCACTTGTAGCAACGCAATATGGTTGGCTGCCGACGCGTCATGCAATGCGTTTAGCTGCTCGACAACCCACGTAAACACCAGATGATACAGGGCCCTGGCCAGCGCGTCACGCTGTGCAGCTGCACCATTTGCGTTTAGAAAAACCGTGCACAAGTCACCGCCTACCAGCACTGTCTTGTATGTCAATGCAGTTTCCAGTGCGGTAGCCGATACACCCAGCAGCTGAGCAGCCAGCTCTGCTTCTTCGTTGCGCAGTACTGCGGCCTCTTCGGCCTTGTCTGGCGCATCGCCAAACTCTGCGTTCCCCAAATGCAGGATTGCTGCCAAAACAGCAAACAAAGCGCGCTGCTGGCGTTTGCCCACGCCACATACCCGCAGGGCCGTACGTAGCTGGTCCATCATATACCCGTAGTGCGCAGGCTCTACCGCTGTATTCTTGGTGGATAAATAGCGGAAGCCCGATTCGTCGCCATGACGCAACTGCCACTCGCTGCGCTCTACCGAAGAGGAGCCATGCAGCAGATAGTAAAACACATTGAAGGTGCGTTCTTGCTTGAGCCGGCTCGTCATACGCCAGCGATCCAGCCCAAATGGCACCAGCTTACTGCCGCTAATCCGTCCTCTAGCATCGAACTGCACTTCTTGCCACAAACCCACACAAGTGGCTCCCAGACTTGTCAGGGTCTGTGCACTTGCAAAGGCCTCTATAACTGCCCCCGCATAGGCCATCTGGTATTGTGCCCGTGTCGCGTGCCGCCCCGCATTAGACGCCAGCATTCCCAGCTGGTCGGTAATCAGCTTGGCTGTTTCAGATTTCCCGCTACCACTTACTCCACTCAACACTATCACCTGGTCCTCACGCAGCCGCCTCACATGCGTATATGCATCTGCCACTAGCTCAAACACGTGCGGATCCAGTGTGTCACGACTGGTTGGATCTATATCATGGTAGCATGCGTCGCTATATATTACGCTAGCCTCTTCTGAGAATAGCCCGCTTGACATGGCCTTTTCTGATGGACATGCGACCAAAATCGACGTGTAGATCCGAATATATGGGATCCCTCGTTCGAAGCAGTCTGTTATTGCTTTGGTCACTTGGTCTACCGTTGCTGATGCATCCATTGCTGCTATGTTTTCTATTTGGCTACTATGGCCTTGCTGCTCGTCATTTGCTGCTGCTATTGGCGTGTATCTATCATTGCCTCCATCTTCATTGCGCCGTGCTCCATATACAGGCGTTCCTGTCCCATGCGAGCTGCTCTCGCCCTCCGTACCACTCTTTTTCTCTTTTTTAGATGGCCTAAATATGCCCATCTCTCTATCCTTTAAAATAAATGTGAGCATATAATTCTGTATATAACAGCTATTTTACGAAGACCAAATGGCTTTCTTTTTCCAACCTACCTTGTATTTTTTTTTTTACTGCGTATGCTATTTAATGATATTTGCTTGTATAAAAAATATATTTTAAGATGGAGAAAAAGAATGGCAAATAGGAAAAGTTGCTTATTTTACTTATAAACTATGTACATTTGTACATGTTGTTCTGATACATTTTTCATATATGCATGGTTTTACAAGCAACCACCTTCTCCGCAAAATTAAATATTTTGCCCATGCTGTATGCTGTTATCTTTTTAGAGTTTAGGTTGAATAGAATAAATATAGAAGATGTGGGGATGTTTTCCGGTTTAGTCAACTAAAACCACCATGTTTCAGTGCGACTCAATAGATATCTTTATTAAAACATAGTGTTAAGAGAACTTGTAGCAACTACAAGCTAGTATATTTATATCATGGTATATTAAATGCTAGTGCGAGCATACTCGCTATTTTTAAACATAATTACGAGTCTTGTACACATAGAGAAAATAGGGGCTCTATCTTGGATGACTCAGTGAACTAAGTCATTTGATACCAACTCTTGACATGCTGCTTATAAGTTCATTACACAGCTAAATTATTTAGCTACGTTATATGCAGAGCAGCCCATTTAAACATCTTCAAATACCTATTTTAAAAAATAAAGCAGAAGTTCATTGTGGTTCAGTATATAGTATAAAAACAGCAATTTTTTTATTTATGTTATAGCTGTGACCAAAAATCACTTTATGTTTTCTGGGCACAAACTCAAATCTTGGCATTCTACCATAGCTGCAGCAAAACCCCCCTTAAAATGAGTTTCTCTACGCCATAATTACTTCAGCAAAAAAATGGAGTTTTTTCTTTTCAAGGAAGAAAAGGGATGTTTAAATGAAACAAAAACCTCTTTTTCATTTCCTTACAGGTATTCTAAAAGATGCTGACAAAAAAAAAACCACACCCCTTGTGCAAAACGCAATTTTATTTTCTTAAAAGAAACTTTGCATTTTCCATTCTTTTAAACCATCCTTTAAAATAAAAAGTGGCCTTTATTATTCTTTTGACTTGGCAATGTCTCTGAATCTGTCCTTTTATAATTCCAGGTGCCTACATTTTTTGTTGGCCTCCAACTTTGAACTCTTTTTTTTCTCTACCATTTACCAGTTTATTATTTTGCATTTGTTTCTGCGTCACTAAAACTTACATTTATGCGTATTAGAAAATAACTTTTTAATCTCCATGATTGCTCCGCTGGCATATCTATATCTAGTGCTAGCACTATTTGCCCTGCCCAACTTTGGCACAGCGGCTGAGAATAACTCCACCGATACTCCTATAGATTTTCTAAACGATGGCGTACTTATTATTGATGGCAAGCAGTCATCTTGCGAGATAGCCCTTATTGGGGAGTCTTACGGCTTAGTTGCCGCCAATTGTTTGCTTACAGATGACGGGAAGCAGAGAAAAGTCAAACAGTTGAAAATAGCTACACATGGGTCTGGAGACTCCGAAGTCATTCCTGTAGATGACATGGTTTTACATCCTCAGTTCGACGCTAGCACTCTGGCCAACAACATTGCTGTGCTTACATTTACAACCAGCAAGGACACTATTCCCAGCCCTATGGCTCCGCTCAACACGACCAGCTGGGACGACCAGTGCCTGTTCCGTCGCGCACTCAATGATCTGACACCTACTTGGTCTAACTATATTTTGGGTCGCGTTTCAGATAAAGGCAAAGAGTTATGCCAAGTAGCATCGCCGATTTTTGCTGCCAATAGCAACGACTTTATTTGTGATCAGGGGCTGGTTTCTCCTGGCGACAGCATTACCTCGTGCAAGCTGCCCTATGGAATGGGATATGGTGCTGTACTGTACGAGGGCACTGCACCCATGGCTCTTTACAGCCATACAGTAGTTTTTGGTGATGGGCTATGCTCTACATCGCAAAAGGTGAATTACTATATTTTGCTCCACAACTATTTGGATTGGGGTCAAAGTATCGCTGATGCTCAAAAGTCCAAGTCGCTAAAGATCCCGCATTCTGCCAATGCTGCAAAAAATAATTCTCAGAAGATTTACCAGATGAATCCGCCAGAGAACCCAGTTCCAGTGGTACAGACATACGGTGGCAACCTGTACGCCCACCTTCCAACTCCAATCTTCGAACCCACCTCATCCACCACAACAAGTGATGTAATAGATGAGTCTTCCGGCAACGAGCAAGAGTCTTCTAGTGACTATGAAGAGTCTTCTGGCGATTATCAAGAACCTTCCGAGTCTCCGCTACCAACCTCTGACACTGAATCGGATATATCTTCGGAGCAGCATAGCGGATTTATCCCCGAAGTGCCATCATACTCAACTACAACTGTTCGTATAACCAGCTATACCACCATTACTACTTGGAGTGGAAGCGACTCTACGTCAAGTGCACCAAGTAGTTTCGATGGTGAAAGCAGCAGCGATAGCCTATCTGAATCTGAGGGTATTTGTACAACTTGCAGTAATGATAGCGTTAGTGACAGTCCTAGTGATGACTATGACTGCACTGAAACCGTATACATTACCAGCGATGATACAGATAGTTGTACAGATGCAGAAGATACTTCTGAAGACACTACTGAATATTGTTCTGAAGACGTTAGCGAGCCACCTGCTCAAAGTAGCGAACCATCCATTGATAGCAGTGAGGTTTCCAGCTCGCCTGATAGCAGCACTGATGATATATCTAGTGCGCCCAATAGCAGCGATGGCGATAGCGGATCTAATAGTGAGTTTGACAATGTCGGCACGCTCAAGCCGTATGATCCTACAGATGAATCAACTGATAGCGTTGACTCTGCCAATTCAGAATCATTGTCCGACTCTGAGGATTCAGAAGCATCATCGGAGTCAGAAGTGTCTTCTGATGACGTCAGCAACTCCAACGATGATGATTTTGAGAATGTGGGCACGCTTGAACCATACAATCCCACTGACAGTTCTGAATCAGAAGGCAGCGGTGGCTCACAATTGGATGACAGCACTACTGATGAGATTACAGATACAAATGATTCTGATGATTCACAGACTGACAGTGACGAGACAACAACCGATTCCGATGCAGACTCATCACCTAATAACTCGAACCAAGAATCTGGTGGTATTTCGCGGACTACAGCTATCCTCGTTGGTGTTTTGGTACCATTGGCAATTATCATTATTATTGTGTGCTTGTACTTCTACTTTAAGAAAAAGTAAAGCACCTATATCATTTAAAATTTCACCAGTCTTTTTGTGTAAATACACATCTTTTTTTTTTTCGTTTGAAATACTCACTCAGATGGCTCAGTGGAAAATAAAGATATTTAATTTTTGACAAAGCTCAGGTTGACACGCCGCTTCACAATCCTAATTGGCTTCTAAATTCACATACTTGCTTGTCTATGACAGTGAATAAGAAATCAATGCAAGTGAAATTTTAGACATCTTTATTCTGGTAGCTGTCGAAAAAATGCAAGGGAAAAAGGCTATAAATGCTTGAACAAAAACCTGGCTGGCTGCAAAAAAATTATCTTTTGCAAATAGCTTTACTACTTCAAAAAAAAACCATGACTATTGATTTCAATAAAGCTGGCGATATCACTGAGAGCTATAGTTGGAGTACGCTACAAGACCGTCTACGTGATTCAATCGTATCTACAAACAGCAGTGTTGCTGTTTCTTTTGACACTACTAGTAGCACCTTGACAAATGCTACTGGATTTGTAGTAGATGCTGAGAATGGTATCATCTTGTCCAACCGCCATGTTATGTCAGCAGGACCCTCTTCTCATAAAGCAACATTCTTTAACAACCAGGAAGTGCCTTTGCAACCATTCTATTACGACCCAGAGCATGACTTTGCATTCTTCCGCTATGACCCAGCCGAACTCAAGGGAATAAAGCCGCGTGCTATTAAACTTGTACCTGAAAAGGCACGCAGCGGATTGGAAATTCGTGTAATTGGAAACAATAGCAGAGAGAAGATGTCTGTCCATCAAGGTGAATTGTCTCAGCTTGATCGTAACGTACCCGAGTACAGAGACAGTGCTTATGAGAGCTACAATGACATGAATACGTTTTATTATCAATCATCGACATCTTCTAAGGAAGGATCATCTGGCTCTCCAGTAGTTGATGTTGCAGGCGACGCAGTGGCTATCAATTCAGGTGGTAATTTTTATTCCTCATCCAGCTTCTTTCTACCTCTTCAGCGCGTAAAATATGCATTTGAGTTTGTGCGGCAAGGAAAGATTCCTCCTCGTGGCACTCTGCAAACGGTATTCCATCACCAGTCGCATGTAAAGGCTGAGCTCCTGGGGTTGACTACAGAGCTAGCAGCTAGTGAAGGAATAGACAAGGAAAATTCAACTGGCGTGCTTACAGTAAAAAAGGTAGTTCCAAAGGGCCCAGCAGACGGCGTACTAAAGGTTGGCGACATTGTTGTCAGCGTGAATGGCACAGTTGTGACTGGATTCCCAGAGCTGTTTGAGATTATAGATGGCGCTGTAGGCCAGAATGTCAGCTTGCGTGTATTCCGTAACCATGAATTTACTACAGTCAATGCGACTGTTCAGGATATATACCAGGTTACACCAACGCGTGCTTTGCGCTTGGGCAATAGTATTTTGCACGAATTGTCCTTCCAAGAAGCAGCGGCAAGAGGATCAACTGCAGTCACTGGTATCAAAATTAATAACGACTATAACGGAATGTTTTCAAGCGCTGATCTTGGACGTCGCAGAGTGATAACCGAGATAAACTATAAGCCTATACCCAACATGGACGCGCTGATTCAGTTACTGCAGATAGTACACTATGATGAGCCACTAGTAGTCAAAGTGAGGGACTTTAAAGAGCCACGCGATGAAGCAGTTATTGTTGCTCATTTCCCGCAAGTTGCTAGGCCGAATGCATTGTTTACTCGAAGCCTTGAGACGGGATTTTGGTCGATTGAGCCGCTTAAACTGCCTCTGACTCATTCGCCTAAGCTTGATGCGGTAGAAGCTGAGTTTAGCATCAACGAGGATAATCCAGAAAATAGCGCAATATTATCAACAGCATCCGATATTGCCGCTCGTATCCAGCAATGTTCAGTATGGATAGAAGCACGTCCGATATGTCCAGCCAATGGATACAATGCAGCCCATGCTAGAGGAACTGGGCTGGTGGTAGATCCACAGCGTGGATTAATTCTATGCAGCTCGCGATTGGCAAAAAATCCAACAAGCAACATTAGCGTAACCTTTGGTGCCATGCGAATCAGCGCATCTCTTGCCTATATCCACCCGCTATATCCATTTGCATTTGTGAAATATGACCCAGCGCTGGTCGATTGCACTATTCCAAAACTGGAGCTAAGCAGACCCAGTTCCCGCTTGGATGTAGGGGATTCTGTTAACATAGTTACTGGAACCCAGTCAGGGCTTGTTTGTAGTACTGCTGCCGTGTCAGAGCGATGCATGCTATCAACCTATGCATGCAAGTGGTGCCTTGAACAACGCTTCTTTAACATTGAGCAGTTTAGCCTGTCACCATTGCCAGCACAAGTTGGTTCTGATATTGGCCTAGTATGTTCAAACGACGCTATTCAAGGCCTATGGCTATGCCTGCCAACATGCCTTCATTGCAATACAATTTGCAAAAATGTTGGAATAGACATTTCTTTGATTCGACCTTCGCTAGTGCAGCTGCAGACTTCCGACAACATTCCTGCTGCCCCTCGCGTGCTAGATGTCGAATTTAAGCATCAATCTCTAGCAGAAGCACGGGCCCTTGGAGTCAGTAGCTCATATATCAAATACCTGCAAAAACTATCAACAGCAGCTCAGCCTATCTTAAGCGTGAACAGAATACTGCGAGTTCGCTCTCCTGAGATACCATCGCTAGAAGTAGGAGATATTATACTTCAAGTCAACAACTGCCATGTAAAGCATATGGATGAGGTAGCCTGCTTTGACACTAGTGAGGTCGAGCTTCTTATAATTCGTAAAGGGCAGGAGATGACCATTACCATACCTACAGCTCCATTGTGTGATGCTAATATTCGTAAAGTGATCTGCTGGGCAGGAATGTATCTCCAGGAGCCGTTTCATACTGTGTTGCACCAGTCAGTACGTTTAGCTTCTAACGTCTACATGTTTATGTTTGATTCAGGTACACCAGCTATGGCAGAGTCATACCACGATAATATGTTTGTTGTGGAGATAGGAGAAAATGCTATATACACTCTTGATGAAGTGGCTCAAGTAGCCAAGCTGCTCAAGGACCCAAAGCAAACTGGATTTAACGCAGATATTGCAGAAAACAAGGGGTTTAGGAGTGGAACTGTTCCTGGTCGTGATGTCAAGATCCGCGTTGTCCTTGTCAACGGTGACGAGGTTGTAAAATCCATCCGTACCAATGACCATTACTATCCAGCTTGGCAGCTGGTACGCGGGCCAAGAATTGACGACAAATGGGTTTATAAAGCAATATAAGTTTTATAAGTTTTTCTTTTGTTTTTGCTTTTTTTCTTTTTGTCTATTTATTCAGTGGAATTTTGTCTTTCTTTTAAACTTGCTTGGCTGCAAAATCTTGTTGAAAAGATTCCTTTGCTATAAAATGTATAAAAATTGTACACTCTTCTTTACTGTTTTGTTTGCTTAAGTATTTTAGCTTTTATTTTTAGTTATGTCGATAACATCTGAGAATTCTATTTCTTCCCAGTCAGATAGCTGGGACACTCTTCAAGGCCGCCTTGCAGAATCAATTGTATCAACTAGCAATACCATTCCTATTGTCTTTGATACTGGTTTTAGCGGTACTGGTACTGGTACTGGATTTGTAGTAGATGCTGAGAATGGTATCATCTTGTCCAACCGCCATGTTATGTCAGCAGGGCCCTCTTCTCATAAAGCAACATTCTTTAACAACCAACAAGTGTCTTTGCAACCATTCTATTACGACCCAGAGCATGACTTTGCATTCTTCCGCTATGATCCAGCCGAACTCAAGGGAATAAAGCCGCGTGCTATTAAACTTGTACCTGAAAAGGCACGCAGCGGATTGGAAATTCGCACTGTAGGTTTTACTGCTAATGAGAAGATGACTGTTCATCAAGGCGAATTATCACAACTTGATCGTAATGTGCCTTTTTATTCAGACGACGAAGATACTTACAATGATTTAAACACATTTTACTACCAAGCATCAGGAATATCTGGAAGTGGATCATCTGGCTCTCCAGTAGTTGATGTTGCAGGCGATGCAGTGGCTATAAAGTGTGGTGCGAATGCAGGCAATTCATTAAACTATCTATTGCCTCTTCAGCGCGTAAAGTATGCATTTGAGTTTGTGCGGCAAGGAAAGATTCCTCCTCGTGGCACTCTGCAAACGGTATTCCATCACCAGTCGCATGTAAAGGCTGAGCTCCTGGGGTTGACTACAGAGCTAGCAGCTAGTGAAGGAATAGACAAGGAAAATTCAACTGGCGTGCTTACAGTAAAAAAAGTAGTTCCAAAGGGCCCAGCAGACGGCGTACTAAAGGTTGGCGACATTGTTGTCAGCGTGAATGGCACAGTTGTGACTGGATTCCCAGAGCTGTTTGAGATTATAGATGGTGCTGTAGGCCAGAATGTCAGTTTGCGTGTATTCCGTAACCATGAATTTACTACAGTCAATGCGACTGTTCAGGATATATACCAGGTCACACCAACGCGTGCTTTGCGCTTAGGCAAGAACATATTCCATGACATGTCATTTTTGGAAGCAGCTACAGCAAGCTCAGTTGCTGTTGCTGGTGTAAAGGTTAATGGGAACTTTGGCACAATAATTTCAAACTATCATACTTCAAACTGCAAATTAATTACGGAAGTCAATTACAAACCTACACCGAACTTGGATGCATTTATGGATATAATCCAAAAGATACACTCAGATGAACCTATTGTTGTTAAAGCCATAGATATTGCTAACCCACGCAATGAGATTGTATTTGTCACAAATTTCCTTCAAACTTCTCAGCCTGATGTTCTGTTTACTCGTAGTTCAGCAACTGGATTTTGGTCGATTGAGCCATTTAATGGTCCACTTCCAGCTATTTCTAAACTTGAAATTCCTCAATCCAAGACACAAAATGAAAGTCATTTGCAAAAATCGCCTCCAGCGACAGGAAAAATGCTTTTTGAGTGCATAGAGCAATGCAAAGTATTTATAGAAGCAAACCCCATATGTGCAACTAATGGGTATTACAATACCATGGATGTTGGTGTCGGATTAGTAGTAGACCCGCAGCGTGGGTTAATTCTATGTAGTTCACGGATAGGGAAAAATCCTGCAAGCAATTTTACATTTACAATTGGGGTTTCACGTATCAATGCAACTTTGGCATATATCCATCCACTGTATCCATTTTCAGTCTTGAAGTATAGTCCTGAAGATATTGACCATAATTTTCCAAATCTAGAGCTAACTGAGTTCAATGGCCGTTTAGCAATTGGTGATGAGGTGACAACCTTGTTAGGTGGAGAGATCACTCTAGAGAGAATGTCATCAACAGTGCTTAGTCGTGGATTAGTAACTAGTGGCGTTTGTGAAGTGTGTTTCCCACAACAATTCTTCAATATTGAAGCTTTTTCGCTGCTACCTAACCCTAGTTTAAAACTCGCTGATATGGCAATTGTATGTTCAAATGATCGAATTAGTGGTATATTGGTTAATCTCCCCGAATGCTCACATAGTGAATTAGATGAATATAGGGTGGGGTTGGATATTTCACTAGTTATCCCAACACTTAATCATCTGCGCACTTCTGATTATGTACCCAAACCTGTGCGCGTTCTAAATGCTCAGTTTGGTTTAGAAGATATATATACTATACATGCCCTTGGAGTAAGAAAATCGCATATAGACAATTTAATGGCAGTAGCCTCTAGCACTAAAGGGTTCTATAAAGTAGATCGGGAATTACGTGTTCATCCAACTGATATGCCTTCCCTAAGGGTTGGTGATATTGTACTTCAAGTCAATGGCCACTATGTCAAGGGAATTGTTGATTTGGCAAGCTTTGATACCAATGAGGTTGAGCTTTGCATTGTCCGCAATGGAAAAGAAGTAACTCTTACCATACCCACAGCACCATTGTGTGATGCTAATATTCGGAAAATAGTCTGCTGGGCAGGAATGTATCTTCAGGAGCCATTCCATAGTGTTAATTACTATGCAACTTCTTTGGCCTCAAATGCATACAATTTTATAAATTCTCCTGGCGCACCATCTCTAGAAGAGACATACCATGACAACATGTTTGTAGTGGAAATTGGAGAGCATGCTATAAACACGCTTGATGATGTAGTTAAAGCAGCCAAGCTGCTCAAGGATCCAAAGCAAATTGAATTTAATGCAGCCGTTGCAGAAAACAAGGAGTTTAAGAGCGGAACTATTCCTGGTCGTGATGTCAAAATCCGTACTGTCCTTATCAACGGTGATGAGATTGTAAAATCCATTCGTACCAATGACCACTATTACCCAGCCTGGCAGTTGGTACGAGGGCCAAGAATTGACGATAAATGGGTTTATATAGCGCTTTAAGTCTTACAAATTTATTTTTGAATATATGCATGGTATTACGAAATTCGTACTTGAGCCTAAAATATAGGCTGTCAAATTACTAAACATAGATAATAAACTAAAAATACTAGATAGCCAAGTCCCACTTTTTTTATGATGTATGGCGTTAAAATGTATCTTCTGGCCAACAATGCAAAATTGCGTAAAGGGAATGCTTCCATAAATAAATCCCTAAAACAAATTGTTCTGTCTCACCATCTGTCGGAAATTCTTTTCCTGAGCCTATTGTTAAAAACCCATTGTTACACTGCTTATATTACAAGCTCTCAATAGGCTCGACTATGAATGCGGGCTAAAGATTTTTAAATGCGACATCTGGGGCAAAGCGAGCTGTTTTTTTTACCTTTCGTATTTTTCTTTTGTGATAATGAAAATAACATTTGCTGTCGGAGTTTCTAGCCTAGTGCTGTCTTTATTCCAGATATGCAAGGGTGCTGGCACTCTTTCTCAAGTGACAACTGCACAGCTTGACAAAGCTATTCCCAAACGTGCCGGTCCTAGTGGATGCGCATCAGCTACCGAGCAAGCCGAGTGTGCGACCAATGAAGTAGCTGCTGCTGCTATTACCAACGCAATAAGCAAGTATGGTGTCAAGCGTCGTGGAGAAGTAGTAGCGCTTATTGCGCTTATGGCATACGAATCGGCGGATTGGGAGTACAACATTAATCACTTTCCCGGACGACCAGGCCAAGGCACGCGAGCAATGCTGATGTACAATTTTATAAGCACCTATGCGCAATCACTGTATCCAAATAAGGTCACAGCAACAGAGGCGAGCTCACAATCTACACAGGTAATGAATAGTGTGCGCGAGTTGGTTTTGAACGACAACGATAGCTTTGCAGCAGCATTCTGGTACTTGACTACAGTTGCCAAAGATTATCATGGGGACGAAAGCAGGCTTAGAAGCGGGAATATTGACGACTTTAAGGCGTATATTGAAAATGGCGTACACACGGCATGGGATGAGCAGCGTGGCAACGTCTGGAAAGCAGTGGATGCGGCACTGTTTTGAGAGGATTATTTAGATTTAAAGAGCCTTTAGACACATTGAAGTGACAACCTGTTTGCTAGAAATATAAAGGACTGGCGATCATAATGCATGTCTTGCAGCTGGCCAATGCCATGGCATGCTTGTAGCTTGAGCCTAGGAACAGAGTATAAAACTAGTCAGCTTGTTTGGACCGAGCTAAAACTGAGTAGTTTTCCATCATTTATTCATAGCTTTTTCCTTGTAGAATCTGGTATTCTATCTATATCAATTATTTTTCTCTAGCTATTATGAAGGTGTTGGTTATATTTGGAGCTCTAAGTGCACTTGCGCAAACAGGCTTTGCAAAGTGTATCCCATCGCCTCTACCGTCATCGACGTCGGACTACACGGCAGCTCCAGCTTCATCAGATAGTTCTGACTATATGTCAGTGCCAGTATCATCGGATACTTCTGACTATGCAGAAGTTCCAGCCCCATCGGATACCTCTGACTATGCGGAAGTACCAGCCTCATCGGACTCTTCCGATTATACAGAAGCCCCAGCTTCGTCAAACTACATAGAGGCATCGGCTGCCGGCCCTTCATCCAACATTGAAACCCAGCCAGCTCCATTACCTACATATGTAACATCCTCAGCACCGCAATCTCCCGAACCTCAGCCCTCTTCAGGTACTTCGGTGTATCAGTTGACTGAGGCAAAACTGGACGCAGCAGTTCCTAAAGCCAAGGGCCAAGGCCTCTGCACAGGAGCCAGCGACACATCCTGCGCCAACAACAAGCGAGCAATAGTTGCTCTTAACAATGCTGCCAAGACCTACGGAATCACTGAGCGTAGCGAAATGGTCGCCATTATCTCGCTTATGGCCTATGAATCAGGAAGCTGGCAATACAACATCAATGTCTCCCCTGGAAGAGCAGGACAAGGAACCAAAGCTATGCTGATGTATAACTTTATTTACGAATACGCCAAGGAATTATACCCCAGCAAGGTTCAAGACGCATGGGAGAATACAGAAGATGAGTCAACCATGAACCAAGTTCGTGAATTGGTGCTCAACGACAATGATAGCTTTGGATCAGGCTTCTGGTACCTGGTTAACAAGGCGTCTTCCTACCACAATAGCAAGAAACTTGTCGACGGGGACCTGGATTCTTTCAAGCAGTACTGCGAGACTGCAGTTGGAGCAACATGGGATGAAAGCCGTGGACAAATCTGGGAAACTGTGAACAACGCCCTGTGATTTGATTATGATTTTCTAGTCAATAAATTTTTCACTCGGTTATCTTAATCACTTTTCAGTTGTTTTTTTTTTTTTGAGCAACTTTTGAATTTAGCGCTCTTTATTTTCTTGCTTTATCTGCTTGCTACATTCTGTTCGATTGAGTGTATCTAACCCTTGCGCATTCTTCTAGTTACGGGCAGAGCGAGATAAATAAGCAGAACCGGTGGGAGTGAATAGAAAAAGGATTGGATAGCAAAATCCCCTCACCATGTTTTCTCTAGTACCAACAGCTCGCACACGTATGGCGACAACAGTGATCAGACGGCAGGGGCCTAGTGCCAATATTGCCATACGCAGCATGGCCAGTGAGGCCCAGGCAAAGCAGCCATCTACCAAACACATCAGTCCAGCCACATACTCTGCCTTAGCAGCACGCCTGAACATAAAGTTCAGCAACCCGTCGTTGATAGAACAAGTATGCACGCACAAGTCATATGAGCAAGGCCGGCTGGAATCGAACGGGCGGATGCAATGGATCGGCAAGCGGGTTCTGAATCTATATGTGGGCGAGCACTTGGCAGCAAAGTACCCAAACTTGACGGCAGAAATGCTGCAAGACATGCAGCACGCAAATTTTGGTCTAAGCAGTCTGGCTGAAGTAGCTAAGAGCTTTGGCATGCAGGCAGCGATGCGGTGGGAGCCAGTGGTTAAAGAAGCCCCCCACGTTGGACTCACCAAGGTTCTGGGCAAAGGCGTCCAGGCACTTGTAGGTGCCATATACCAGGATCAGGGACCAACAGCAGCCAGGAAATTTGTTGCTCAGCATATTCTTACCCGGCCCATAGATGTGGAGAGTGTTTTGCAGATCAAGAACCCCAAGCTGCTCTTGAAGGAGCTGGTAAAGCAGAAGGGCATGGAGTACCCGGTTGCTCGTATTCTAAAAGAGACCGGCCGGTTTACGTCGTCGCCCGTATTTGTGGTTGGCGTTTTCAGCGGCGTCAAGATGATTGGAATGGGATTTGGCAGCTCGCTTAAAATGGCAGAATATCGGGCAGCCAAGGACGCACTCATTAAGTATTATGGCAAAGAGGTCAAGGAAATACAGCAGTCTACGCTTGTTGGCGATGAAGAGAGCATCTCGTTCTTTGAAAGAGATGCTGAGCCAGCTCAACTTTAATACACAAATTTTGCTTACCAAAAGAATAAAAAATAATCTTGAGATCAAAATAAAGCTCTATTTGTCCACGTTTATACTTTCTTTATCCTCTTTTTTTTCAAATTATATTTTTGGTGTTGTTACTCTAAACAACCAGCAAGGCAATCATGGGTAAGCCTTTATTGTAGTCCTAATTAGAGAGACTTTTCGGTAGGAAGTTGCTGTGGCCAAAAGCAAGGACAAACTAAAAACTCTTTGCTACAAATTGTAGGAGGCTATTTTAGCAAGCTATTCAATCAGCTGGTGTTTGGCGACAAAGAAGTGCGCATTCTCATTCTAGGGCTGGACGGAGCCGGCAAAACCACAATTTTGTACCGGATGCAAATAGGCGACGTTGTATCAACCATCCCTACAATAGGCTTCAACGTGGAAACAGTCACGTACAAAAACATAAAGTTCCAAGTATGGGATTTAGGCGGACAGACCAACATTCGACCGTATTGGCGGTGCTACTATGCAAACACCGATGCAGTTATATATGTGGTGGATAGCAGCGACCGTGATCGAATAGGCACGTCGCGAGACGAATTGGCAGCTATGCTGAATGAGGAAGAGTTGCGGGAATCAGTGTTGCTGGTGTTTGCAAACAAGCAGGATATGAAGGGCGCAATGAGTGCAGCAGAAGTATCTGAAGCGCTGGGGCTGCCTCGTTTGAAGAACAGGCAGTGGGGCATTTATAAAACCAGTGCTTTGAAGGGCGAAGGCTTGGATGAAGGCTTGGATTGGCTTGTTAATGCCATCAAGGGCACATAAAAAGCTTCTATGTTTGATTGGTGAGTTTTGGCGCTCGCCATAGCATCTATTACATACATTCAAGGCATCTATCATGTCAATGCTAGCGTTGTGACTTTTTATGCAATGCACTTGCTGGCTTTCCTTTCTTAATGCGACAAATATATACGTAAGCTTGCTGGATGTTTCTGATCAATGGTCTGTGCTTACTAATTGCTCAGTCCTCTTTTTATTTCTCAGGCCTAAATATTGTTTAAAAGAGGTGGGATTTACTTTAACAAGGCCAAGAGAAAAGGAGGGTGAGCAGGTGACCCTCTTTTTTAAGCTGTGACTTGCAATTAATCGAGGGCGCTTTCTCTTATTTCGGTTCTATTTTTTTTTTCCTGTTATTTGTTAATTTACAGTTGTGCAAATTTGGGTTGCTGCCACTTATTATTTCAAGGGCAAAACGTTAGCAGCATATATTCAGTTTCAGAGTAAAAGCTATAGGGGGCAGGCCCACTAGCGTTTAGAAAAAGAAGAAGAAAAAAGAACGAATATTATTACTACGTTCCCTATTGAGAATATTAGGGCGCATAGTTGTTGTTTCCTTCATATATATTTTGCCGATATCGAGAACAGAATATCTGAATATGAATCCGTTCTATCATCCAGTCAGCTTCTCAGATATGCAGGCACTTAGTTCCAGCACCACACTCAACACAGCATGGCCACGAACCGCCAGCCGAGATATATTTCAAGCAGATAGCAGCATAAACACATCAAGGCAGCCAAACAGCAGCAATGACAGCGACCTGATCCGGTCAATAAGCCAAGGTAAGCTTATAGCAACCCTTGCTCTAGACTTTGGGCTTCTTTAAAGCCAAAGTGGAGCGGAGAATTTAATTACTAATTTGGGGTACCCATCTGGGCCTTTCTTTTTTGGCTGGTAATGTAAAAATGTGTAGTGCTGACGCACGGTCCGCCTGTGGAAAAGTCAGTGTCAGCATCAGCGTCATTGCAGCTGGTGGATGCGCTGCGGCAGTGCTCATTGGCGACTCAGCAGCCACAGACAGCGGTCGAGCTAAACGAGGAGCAGTTGCTGAAGCTCTACAGCAAATCAGAGGCGCTGCTGCCAAACGGGTCACGAGTGCGCAACATTCTCTGGCGCATGAATAGCCGGCGCCGAATTGATCTTGAAAAGGTACAGTTTGTTATCCTATGGAAATTGCTGCAGATAGGCATAGAAGCATTGTCCGGCTCTTTTAAATGGATGAAAGAATTCCATATTGCATTAGTATGCAATTTATTATAAAGCTGCCTGAAAAAAAAAAGCAAGCGTTGTCTTTCCTCTTCTCTCGGAGCCATATTGCTCCGTGCTAATTACGCACGGGACGTCTAATCAGAATCTTCTACAATGGCGGATTTGCTATTCCACATTTAATGAAACAAAAAAGCGCCTGCCTTAAATGGCTAAACTGTGCAATCATCTCTGGGAAATACAGCTTCCAAAAGACAATTGACTAAATAGAGAAGTTTTTTTTTTGGGATGCCGCATTTGCCACTTGCTTTCCGGAAATTATTTCTTGTAGAACGCAGCACACAACGCAAACGACGCAATGATCAACTGGAGCAATGCCTCACATGGGGCTTACAGGGAGCCGGTACAATGCCAGAAACCATTGTCCAGCAACAGCGCCTTTGAAATGGAACTGCTGCCATCAGCTGGGCAGAACGCCGGAACTGGCAGCTACGGATATATGTCATTGTCAACACCACAAACAGCACCACTGCCGCCAGCAGGTCTGGACAGACAGCGGAGACGCTCATCCTCACACACAATAGTCGGTGCCGAACCAGCACAGCAGCAGCAGCAGAACACGCACTCGCTGGGCAATGCTGCCACACTGCAGCCACACCAGGAAGAGGAAAGCCATTATGTTCCTCCGCATGGATTGGACAGATCAACAGAAATGGACGATCTTGAGCTGGCTCGGCCGCTAGAGCTGTGGAACATGGCGCTGGACCCATCGCTGCTCTGGCTGACCGGCAACAGCAGCGCATGGCCCCAGCTCAGCAACAATGGCACAGAAAAGCAGCCGCATGGCCAGTCAGGCGCAGCAGCAGCAACACAGCAGAACGCAAATGAAATTGCCCAGCTACCATTTTTGGCAGGCCCTGCTGCTCATCATAATCAGCAGCAGCAGTCACAGCATGTGGTTGTGCACGACACTCAGCTCATTGACGCGCGTGTTTCTGCAGGCGCCTTCGACAGCCTCAACCGCTCCTCAGCAGGCAGCACATCAGCAGCAAACAACCAAACGGGAGCATCGGCGCTGGATCTGGATCTGTTCCTGTCGCCCAACTCGCTGCTGCCGCACTGGCCACACGAGAGCCAGGCCACGGCAGAGCCCAGCCGGCTGCCAGCTGCTGGCAGCACGGCGAAAGACGGAAGCAAAGGTAAGTTCACGTGGTCCATGCATCTGAACAAATTTTTGTAAAGTGTGAAAGTGGCGTGAGGATTGGGTAGAGGAACTGTGACTTGTAAAAGCGGCTGTGCGTTTTGGCGGCTTGCCATTGGCGGAATTTGCGGCAATCACGGACGCCCGCACAACTTGTAATGTCCAGGCGAAAAAAAAGGGAGATTTCAATATATAGCGCGCGTATATATGTGCTCTTCCGGGCGCGTACGGACACGGCGCAGTCCGGTCCGCAACATCGCACTCGTTTTGGGGCTAATTCCGCCAGGCTCCATCCCGGAGAAGGGAGCCCATTCTCCGCACTTGTCCGTGTGCGCGCGCAAAAAAAAGGATGTTCCCAAGCGGGGATGAAATAAAGCCTGCTGTTGTTCCTCATCCCCAATATGTCACTCGCTCCACATGCAGCACCCAAACCCACGCACTCTGTCCGCACCGCGCCCTTTTAAAGATCACCCCTCCGCCGCCAGTTTCAGACTTTTACAAAAGTCAAGTCACAGATGCGCTCTTCTTTTCCCAGCATTAACTATCCATCTTCCCAAAAGCCACTTGTGCGTCTCCTCGGCCTGCGCCCGCTTTGACATGCTCTGTAGTAGTCGGTGACATAGTACTCCCCCAACCCCTTTCTGTTTCTTGCTCTCAGGGCCTAGGCCTCACATTCTATTCAAATCCCAGTCTGGTCTTTCTCTAAGCACCACAAACTTTTCTGTAAAAATTGCTTTTTGTCTCACCCTCTTCCCCTTTTTTCTTCTTCACCATCTCTCCCCGCATCCCAGCGCTAATAGACTTTCTCCCCCCTCTTTTTTGGAATATCTGCAATGTTTCTAGATTTGCAGGGTGCTCTGCTGGCCGCTGCCTCGAACTCTGCGGTGCACCAGCCAGCTGCCGATATTGCGTATGCGCTGATCTCCCATATGCGCGACGCCGACCCCGCCGCAGCTGCCGTTCGCAAACACAGTATCGCAACCGGCAATGCGTCGCGAAACCACCACCACGTTCTTCCGGCAGCAGTGGCCATGGACGACGACGGCGATGATGTTGCGGCTACAGACTTTGACGAGGTTGATTCAGTGCCTGATCCCGAATCGTTTGTGATTTCGTCGTCTGATAGGCCAGAAACGTTCTCGGTGGGGGCATCAGAAACGCTGTTTGCTGATGCATCGGTGTTTGCACCTGGAAACGCACTGTTTTTGCTGGATGACTTTCAGCAGCAGCAGCAGCGTGGCAGCGACATGCGCTTTGTTGGCGACAGCACGCAGCAGAAGCAGCAGAATGCAGCAATGTCGCTGAACTGTGCAACCTCAGACAATGACAAAGCCAGTGAACACGAGTCCAGTGAAGACAATGGGGATGACATGGACACTAACTCATCGTCGGCTGGTGACGAATCAGACGCCACTAGCGATGATCAGCATTCGTCTGTGCAGACAGAGGGACCAAAAGCCAGCACTGGAGCTGTGCGCAAGCGGACCCCGGTCCACAATGAGTCGGACGATGACGAGGAACACAACAACATGTTTTTTGTGGACCCGAACACGCTTTCGTCGTCCAGCGGCATGTACTTTGATGACGGCGGGTTCACGCGCTTCCTGCGCATGCATGTAGACCGCCAACAGCAGCAGCAACATTCGGGAGAAAGTACGCAGCGGTTGCGTTCAGGCCCAATGGTGACATCGTCGCCTATCCCCAATGTCTCGGCTGCCGCCTCTAACACCAAAAGCACCCACCAGCCTCATGCTGTTTCTGCAGCACCGTCCAATGGCCGACAAAACGTGTTCAGTCCTGCGCCTACCGCTGTCAGCGGTGGCCTGCTTCTAGATTCCGATTTGCTTGCAAATCCTGCTGCTTCGCTTGGCCTTTCAAGCTCAGCATTTGGCTCTTTTCTGGTGCCGCAGACAAACACGAGCAGCCAGTTTTCACAGCAAGGCTTTGGCATCTCAGCGATGGTTCCACCATCTCCTTTGTCATCGGCGCTGGCGCCGCTATCGTCATCATTGACTGCAATCCCAAACACAAACCCGCTAATGCTGCCTGGAAGCGGACAGGGCCCGATCATTGATTCAGATCCCATCACCGCTGCGTTTTACAGCGCATTTGGCTTGGCAAGTGCACCGCCAACCATGTCGTCATTGCCTACAAGCGCCTCTTCGGCAATACATCGCCCACAGCCCCCATCAGCGCCAGGGCTCAACCCGTCAGCAGCTGCTGCTTTGGCATCGCATTTGGCGCGCCAACAGCTGTCCAGCGCTGCTGCTGCTGCCGCTGCTGCATCGATGCACTCGGGAAGCAGCAGCAATAGCTCAGCTATGCGTGATGGTCATCAGCCAAGCTTGCCCGCCTCTGCCGAGCACAATGCTACGTCTCTGCTAAGCCCAATTCCGCTATCCTCTTCATCTTCTCAGCAGCAGCCACGATCAAGGCAGTCGTCATTGACTGTGGGACATTCCTCAGCCAATCACAGTGGCGCTCCTCAGCCAATGCGGCGAGCCAGCAGCTCAACCGTGACTCCCAATTCAGAGGCCTTGCAGATGCTGTACTTTAGCCAGCTGGCCAGCAAGGCAGCAGCTACAGCGGCTGAGGGCACGTCAGCTCTCCCACGCGCTGCCACACTAGCTACAGCGTCATCAACGCTGTATGGGCTAGCAGCTGCCAACGAGAACATTCCACGCACAATTGACCCCAGCGCCATCGATCTGCCCTCTTCATCCGCCTCTACTGTCAATGCAGAGCACAAAAAGTCTAGTAGCGACAAGGCAGCGCTTGCGCCGACAAAGCGCAACCGATCAGGTGTGCTGGATTCTCAAGATGCGCATTCTGCAGGATCCACTCCCAAGAAGCTCAAGAGCGCTAATGGACTTAAAGATTCTAGCTCGCATATGCAGCAGCAGCAACATGGCAGCGAGCGTAAGAAATCGGCGATATCGTCAACAGCAGACAATTCCAAGTCAGCAGCAGCTGATAGCTCGACAGCCAAAGGCGGCAACAACAGCAATGGGCACCCTCTGGTATGCACTAACTGCTCAACCACCACAACGCCTCTGTGGCGCCGGGATCCGGAGGGCAAGCCATTGTGCAATGCCTGTGGTCTGTTCTTCAAATTGCATGGTGTGACGAGGCCGCTTAGCCTCAAGACCAACGTCATCAAGAAGCGCAACCGTTCGAGCAACAAAAAGACCAATGGTGGTGGAAATGCGCAGGCACCTGGCAGCAATTCCAGCAAGCCGACAGGCATCCATCACCAGTCTGGAATCGTGTCTTCAAAGCAGCAGACGGTCACTAATTCTGGTGATATGCAACAAAGAGGCTTTGCGGTTCCTCATAATTTGCACCCTATGGGATCTAATGCGATTCGGCCAGCACCTCACCACAATATACATGCACATCGGCCTATTCAGCAGCAGCAGCAACAGCAGCAGCGGCACTCTGGCCCGTTGCCTTTCCATCATTTGCCGCGCCAGCCATCGGCTGATACTCCTACATCTGTAGCTGCTGCTGCTACTGCTACTGCATCGGCTCAACGCGCCAGGCCCTAGAGAGTATCCCGTTTGCGTATATATTATTTTTCTGTATAAAAGAAATTATAATGATTATAATTGCATTTATTCATCCTAAACGGCCGAAAAGTTTGTAGGTCGGCAAAGTCTACAAACAAA
>JANBUW010000061.1:0-32640 GCA_027579605.1 Coemansia brasiliensis | reverse complement strand
TCCTAAACAGCCGAAATGTTTGTAGGTCGGCAAAATCTACACATAAACTAAAGGATGGAGAAGAATCTCAATAAAAAAGAGAAGAAATAGACTAAAGGGAAATGTAGTTTGGATGGGACTATAAGAAAAAGAAGTGCAGGACTTGTCCTGCATGATTCTGCTGCTGATTTATCCATTCAGAGAAGGATTAACCAGCTACGAGAGTAATCTATATAATCAGTCAAATAATGAGGTGTTTGCTATAGTCGAAGCCAAAGCAAGCTCGGGGCCGGTTATAGATCCAGGATTAGGCATGATGCCTGATCATATAATGTAGCTTTGTATCCGAGCTAGTATAACTCGGCACTTAGTATTTATAGGGACACATGGTCTTTGCTGGTGAAGGAATTAACTTGCTTTGAAGTAATATATTTTCTATAACAGGGTCACTACGTGCAGCCAGTGCAAGAAACAACAGCTCAGACATAACCCAACCTGGATTCAGACACAGAGCAGGTCTTCAAGCAGCTGTTTTTGTATACCCGCCAAGTTTATGCTAAACAGCCTGGCCGTCGCTTTATGTGGGGGTTACGATCTGCGACAGCCGTGCACACGTGTGCATTCTTACCAGTGGCAGTGCACTTGCGTCGCATGAGCTGGATGTTACCACTGCAAAGGGATACACTGAGTATATCCAGCTGCTGGTGAACTGGTATCTATGCGACTGGCATCAGCTAGGGTTCAACCTATCTGCTCGGCACTGCAGGGGTTGAAATGGTGGAATGTTAGAATAAAAATTTATTATTCTCCTCAAAAACTCCTCCATAGTTATTAATATACATAATTTCCTAAGCTCTGATAAAAGGGCATATTCCATCAGGCTATAATCCTTGCCCCCTTTTAATCATATAACAAAATGTATCCGTAATGTAGTGAAATACGCACAATTGGGCATTGGTGTTGTATTTTATTTTCTAATCGCTTAACTAGAATTTAAATGCAAAATACATGCTAAATTCAAATAATAACTTATTTTTATTTCTATATGCTTTTTATATAAAAGTTAATGTTTTTGGTAGCTAAACAGCATCCCAAAGTTATTTTATTGTATTGATGCTCATTCTGTTGGATACCGGATTGTAATATTATATAGTCAGGTTTTTGCATGTCAAAATACAGGTGACATTACATTGCAAGATGGTAGCTCAGTATGAGCTGTTATATGAATAAATAATGGAAAATAACCACTACTTTTATCATTTATTTGTAAAAGTACATATTTTTATTTCATTTATCAGTTGCAATAAAACAAAGCATCTAATATCATTGTCTTCCATCCAAGTCCATCCTGCCATACTGTTCGATCTGCCTCAATTAACACTGGTTCCATTCTTTATTTGTTTCACTAGCTCTTTTCTGTGGATAAAAGCTGCTACTTATGCTGCGTCCAGTTGCGCATAGCCAGCTCGTTAAGCTCTTCCAAAGATATTGACGTATAGCAACTTCTCCACAGCCCATTGAAGTGCTAATATCAAGGCATCACTTAGGGTGCCTCCTGGAGCCTCGTTGTGTTTTAGCGTCTTTTTAATAAATCATAACGATTATTATCGCATTTATTCATCCTAAATTGCCAAAAAATTTGTAGGTCAGCAAGTTCTACAAACAAAGGGCAGTGCGACAATGCAACATATATCATATCTATACGTATATAAAGGCTAACATCTAGCCGTTTTTTATTAGCAGGGAGAGGAAGTTGAGTTCCAACGAGATTTCAAGGTTATTGTTACGCTGCTTATACTCGAATTTGATAAGATAATACTTAGAACTCAATTATAAAAAGGGTAAGAGAATAACCTTTGAGGAAACTCCTTAGAACTGAACTTGATGTCCCTCTCTCAGATGATTAGACGTTGCCTATATATATGTATCGCATCTGCGATCCGCAATAAGCCAATAGCAGAATCGCAACTGTTACGAACATATTCACGATCCTAGCAGGTTCTGGAATAGTGGCTTGGTTCAGGCTACCAATGGAATATAACATCACAATGCATTGATTCGCTCTAATTGTATTGTCACAGAAATTACAATTTGTTTTCAGTATGATGTGGCCAAAATGGCAAATAGTCATTGATATTATGATTATCCAGATACGCAACAGACTTCATTTACAGAAATGGTAGGTTGATTTTTTTTAGTTTTAAATAAGATGAAAAACTTTACCATTTAATTATTTATGTATTTGTTGTACTACTAGTGTTTATTAAAAAATTAATTCACTGATGTAAAAGGAAATGGTAAAGTGACCATGGGAACCATTGGAGTGCTTAAGGAAAATCCCCTTGAAATCACAAGCTGCAATTCATCAATTATGATTTTCTGGCTACTAATCCAAATGCAAGTAAATTTTCCAATGCTAGGCTGCAATTGCTTCTTTGATAGCATGGCTAGTTGGCCTATTCCTAGATATCATATCTAGTTGGTGCTATGTCCTATATATCGAAAAATAATAAAATTAGATTATCTTCATACTAGTTTACAGTTTATGCATGTGGCAAAAATTAGCTTTTGATAGTTTTAAAAATTTCCAGAACAGACAAACTTATTTTTTTATGTCAAAAGCACTGTAGAAGACATACAATAAGCAAAGAATGGTGACTTTGATATCTTAAAGCAAAAGGATAGTGACTTTATCAAATTTCAGCAAGTTAATTGGCTGGACAACTTGAAAAATAGATACAGTAGGCTAAAAGGAAAATTTCTTTAAAAGAATTTGACAGAAAAGAAAGTAAAAAAAAATCGGCAAGAACTCGCAGCTATATAAGCCATTGAAAATTCACCAAACTTGCCAAGCGTTTGTACTTTGACGACTCTAGCATTGTTTCTCTCTATTTGAACTTACTACCATGCAGCTTAATATTAGTGGACACATTGAAAAATTATCGAAATTCCTGATGAGGATTTTAATCTAGAAGGTAAAACAATAGGTGACTATTTCCCTGAGATGGATGATAGAGGGTCTCTTGCTCCTGAAGAAACTATTATCACGGATAGTGGATCAACCCGTGCATATTATAAGGATACTCTTTTAAATGTTTTAAAGAATGACTATAGTGAAAAGGACGTAAGTCTTATGGTCTATCTATAGAGGTTGAAGTTCAGTGTGTTGATTATACAAATTCAATGGATCTGAGTTCAAATAAGAAACTATCATTTGTTGCAGACAGGCTTGAGATAGATTGGGGAAATTACATTACAGTCATTAATGGCGAGATAATTGAAGAAGATGATTATTTGTACAAGTGGTGTTCAAATAAAGAAGATAAACTGGTAATTTGCTTTACTGCTTGACAAGATCAGTTTGATAGTAAATGACTTCTTGATAAATAATTTAGCTAGACATGCTTTTAGGAGTTGATAGCCCTTCTCTTAGTATTAAAGCAAGCAGGGATTTCCCAACATCCTTAAACATTAGAGGTCATCTTAAACTAAATAAATAGCAGCTAATCAAGGAATCACCACAAAGCTAAAGAAAGTTAGGCTATTGTTCAGTAGAACAGATAATTGGTAAAATAACACAAGCCAAGTTGAGTCAAAGAAGACAAATTAACTATCAGTTAATATGGAAGGGTATTTTCACTGAAAGTCCCCTTGGCATTCGCCCAAATTTCAGGGAAGCCTCCCCGAAATTTCAGAGAATGCCAGCAAGTTTTAGTAAAACCTCTTACATCTTGTAGGTAGAGCTAAACTTTGGCTATTTTGCTAATTTTTTACAACCTCCTGTACTATTTAGCTAGATGTAAAAGAAATTTTCAAAACTAGGTTGCTTTAGTTTGTGCTGTGAATCCAAGAATTTCCATAACAACGTACACTTGTTCAAAGCCAAAAGCGCTGCAGTAGACATGATCAGCATGTGAAAGAAAGGGAGCTTTTCTGTCCAAATTCCCACAATAAAATATTAATATGTTTTATAGCCAATCAGCTACTAATAATGAATTAAATGGCAATTAGTAGGTCAAATAGCAAGTCCTCCAGAATATGTTCTGCACTTCCTTTAAAAGAGCTTGCTATTATATAAGCGGCTTTAAAGATCCATTTCTTTGCGAGGTATTCACAGTCTAGCAATTCTTCTACTATCTTCCTTTTACTTTTCTCACTGTTTGAATATATAATTATGATACTTCATATTAGTGGGCATGTTGAAAAGACAATAATAATCCCTCAAGAAGATCATTTGTATTTTAGCTACACAAAATTGGAGCATTACTTTGATGAAATGGATGAAACAGGCGCAGCACATCATGAGAAAACAGGACATACATTTTATAGAGAGACCTTTATGAGCAGCATAATGAAGAAAGTTGGTATGGATGAGGTAAGCCTTATTTATGGGAAAGCTGTTACAGTTAATGTTTATGCTAATGATAATTGTTGTAATATAATGAGTTTAAGTACATATAAACAGGTATCCTTTGTAGCAGAACGATGTGGATTAATAGAAGATAGTTACACCCCAGTCATTAACGGTAGAAAAGGCAATATGGATGACTATTTATACGAGTGGAGTAAAGACAATTCTACCATCAATATTGATTTTACAAAATCTTAGCTAACCTCATAAGAAAATTCCATAAAAGACTATTTAGCCAGAAACATTGCATATATTGTTTTCTTCGACTTTAAATAATAGATATTAAACAAATGAGAAAAAAAAGAGGGGCATCGAAAATAAATATGTTACTGAGAACTGTTTGCACTATATGTAGAAGCGTGAGAAGGGACAGGGGGCAAGGAATCCGTGCTTACTTGGTTAGAAGAAGTAAGTTTCTTAACTTTAGACCAGGGACGGAAGAATGAGCGAGAAGAGGAATGCTGCTGAGACTGTGAAGGCTGGTCATTAGAAGAAGAGGAGTCGGATGTGCGACGTTCGTTAGTGACGGACTCTGCAGAAGATGCGGCAGCGCCGCCAGCAATTCCTCCTAAGTAGCGGCTAACTCGCTTAGACGAGTGGGAAGACTGGCTTTGCTGCTGCTGCTGCTGCTGTGATGGCTCGGAACCTGCCACATTGGACTGGTCTTGGGTGTAGCTGATGGCAGCGTCTTCGGGAAGAGGCTGGGTGGCCAGGTGCATGATCCCGGACATGCGCTTGTTTCCATCACTGCGGATCTCTGGGCTTTGGTTGGAAAAGCGGCTGGATGCGGGCGAGTTGATAACGGGAGACGCCATCATAGTCGCTTCCCAGGGACGCCGCGGATTGGGCAGTTCGTGCTGGTATGGCGAACGGGCCGAGTTGCCACGCAGCGACGATGCAGGAGAGCTGGATGCCGATGATGGCGAGGGGAAGGCCCCGCTACGCGAGCCACCATTGGCGGTGGTCAGCTCGCTGGCCAGCAGCACGTCGCTGGTGGAGCGCTGGCGTAGCTCGTGATGCTGGCGCATTTCTTGGGTCATCGAGTTGCTGGCATATCCGCTGGAATTTGGGTAGTTGGCGCGCTCAAAGGCAGCCGCTGCCTGGGCATCGTCGGAAAAGCCGCTTGTGTTGTCGGCAGCTAGTCGGGGGAAGAACCGTAGCAGGCTGGCTCGGCTAGCGCTGCCAATCATATACAGCGTTGAGCCGCGATCCATTTTGAGCCTGCCAATCGTGTCCTTGATGGCAATAACGCAGCGTGCCTGCAAGCCCTGGTGTTCTGCCCGGAGCGCAGCCTCGAAAATCAGCGGAGCATTGGATTCGGATACCTGCCAGCGCAGCAGGCTGACCAAGCGCAGGGCCAGCGGATTGAGTGAGTACTTGCGAGCCACCACCATCAGGTCGCCCAGCACTCGCACAGCCGATAGCTGATCGTCGGATGCGGCGGCAATCTCCGCGCCTTGGTGCAGGCCAAATCGTGCAGTTGGATCGACAATCCCCGTATACAGGTAGAATACTAGCAGGTAGATGGCCTCGCGAGTACCGTCAATAAAGTATCGCCGCTGTCCCTTGGCTGCTCCGCTAGTGTCCAGCTCGCTCTCCTCGTCGTCGTAGCCGCCGCTTAGCAGTGATGACTCGGGTCGTCCGCCCGTCTGCTGCGAGTCTGTGCGCCGGTGTGCGCCGGTGCCGCTGTCGGCAATTGAGCTGGCGGACGAGGTGCTGGCCAAGGCGCCAGCTGCCGCCTGCCATGTCTGGGCCTGCGCAGGCCAGCGCTTGTGCAGCAGCCCACTGTTGACCATTGCCACGCAGTTGCCGTCAGATGCCACAATCTCGGCATCGCTAAACAGCGCAAAGTGAAGCAGCTGCGAGCCAATCTCAAACCCCAGAATGTCGGAGGAGGACTTGACCCCTGAGCCTTGCAGCACTTGTTGCTGCTGCTGCTGAGAAAGCGTCCCCGATGCCGTACGCGAGGCAGCTACGGGGCTGGGAGAGATGGCCAGGGGCAGCTCAGGCGGCTGCGATGCACGCAAAAAGCCCAGAGCGCGCAAGTCGACAGTGCGTATTTCGCTGTAGTTGAGACGGCGCCGCTGATAGTCATAGGTTAGGTCGCGACGACTATCGCCAAACACCACCAGCGTGTTGGTGCGCGGATCAACAATGGACTGGTTCCAGCTACCTGCACGGAACTTTGCGCCGCAGTTCACCGGCTGCCAGCGCAACGACGACGTGTTCAGCGCCCATAAGCTCATCTCGCTGTGGCCCTCGGTGGAAATAAGCGTGCCGCTCATAACAATAGTCTGCGGGTCGACAATGTGGCCGCGCGGGAAGCGCAAGCCGGGAGGCTCGCCGTCCAGCTGGTCAGAAATCTCCTTTAGGGTGCAGTCGGGCGGAGCCGAAAGCAGATAGAGCGCGCGCTTGACAGAGGCAAAGCTGTAGTTGCTGTACAGCAGCGTGCTGCCTGTCGAGGGTACATTGGCAATAAACGAGCGGTACAGCCCCACGGCACGAGGAAACGGCGAGCGCAGGACCCACCGGCCCAGCTGCAGGTCAAATACATTGAGCTCCTCGACGTACTGCTCTTCCAGGTCCTGCCCGCCCACCACCAGCAATCGGCTGCCAAACAGCGTTGACAAGTGCGCGTATCGCGGCGACGGTTGCGTCGAGTTGCCCGCCTCGTCCACGTCTGCTTGCGCTCGAGTCGGCTCGCTGCTGGCATCTAGCGCTCGGCGAGCCACCCACTGCTCCAATTTGGTATCAAAAACGCCAATGTCGCCCAGAAGCGTTTTGCTCGAGCGCACCTGAAAAGACTGCTGGTTTTTGTCGTCCTGGAGATTGCTACTGCGTGGTTTGGACTGGGTGCTGTTGGGTGTGGGGGCGTCAGGGTCTATATCCAAGCCCATGCCGCCAAATACCACCAGGTAGTGCTTGAATGCCGTTGCAGAGTGGAAGAATCGTGGCGATGGTGCTGCCACCACGTCTTGCAACGCTGGTTGTCGCTGGCCTGATGCTGCTTCTGGTGACTCTATACGCCGCCATTGGTATGCCCGGAGGTCGCAAACATACACGTCATTGGAGAGCTTCCCGCTATGCAGTGCCCGCCCGCCAAACACATACGCATGCCCGTTCAGGTAAGTAACTGAACTGCCTACCAGCGCCGGCGGCACATCGCCTGTGCATTTAAAGCTGCGAATAAACAGCTCTGTAAGATCGTTTTCCACTGCGGGCATCCTCAGTTTTGTTGTGCCTGCTGTATAAAGTTAAGAAGGGAAAGGGCTTGTCGTTATCGAGAAGGGATCTAGCTGCTGTTAATAAATGTGGAATACAAAGAAACACTTTTTGGTGTTATACTAGTACGCTAAGACTTTTAATGCTCCTAGATGTATCTCCTAACGCCCTTGAGCACCAACAAAAAAAAGCTCTAGTGATAGTAACACGCCAGGTAAGAAAAATAAATAAATAAAGAGGACACAATAAAAGAAAACTCCCCCGTTGAAACAACTCGACAAGTTTTGTCGAATATATTTTTTCCTGGGCGTTTGAATAAGAAAGAAAATAAAAATAAAGAAGGAAAGAAGGAAAGAAGCAGGCTGTATGCTGATAAACAAAAAAAACATCGATTGGCAGCATATTGTGTTCCTGTTGTTCCTTTGTCCGGCTGAAAAAAAATTGCCAGTTCCCGAATCTCTTAGCAAATCCTCCCATTCTGTCTAATTACCGATCCTGAAAATCCCTAATACCCCAGTTCAATCCAAACATTGTTTTTTTTTCTGCCGAACATTTGTAAAAAAAAAAATCCACATGGTTTATAAAATAATCGCCTTGTTTACATATTGGCTCTTTCGGCGAAACCCCACTTAGCATCTCGGATGTTTATTTGTGTTCAGCTTTCTCTATATGCACACGCATTATCCCCTCACTACAAAGTGCTAGCATCATCAAGCCAAGAGCACATTATACTTTTGATCGGCCTTTATTTATCTTTATAAAATCAGGCTTTGTTGTTGGTATTGATACTGAGATCGTCTAGTTTCTCAGCGAGTGGTTCGCTGGTCTCTGCATCATCATATGAGTTTCCACGCTTATCGCTGTAGTCGGCTGCCTGCTGGTACCCGCCATCAGCATTGCGATACTGTGCAAAGTCAAACGAATCGTCATCGCCTTCGCCATCATCCAGTTGCGGATTGAACTCAAAGAAGTCACGGCCAGACATATTGGACATCTTGCCCGCCTTAAACGCGCGCTCCTTGGCCTGCTGGGCCTTGAGCTCCTCTGCTTCCTTGCGCTGCTTACGCTCCTGCTTCCACTTTTGGAACGACTCCAGCGTCACCGGCGTCAAGTTGGTTCCCAGCTTGTGTCGCTCAGTTTCCAAAAACTCTTCCAGAGAAATTTCTTCCTTTTCCTCGGGCTTCTTGTCCTTCTTTAACACAAAGCCTGGAGGCAGTGCATGTCGGTATATGCACTTGTCACCGCCATTGGGGCATTCCCAGAACCATCCATACTTTCCATTCTCGATGGCTTCCAAGAAATACTTGCACACAATGGTTGTTGTGGTCCGTGGATTGCCATGCTTCGACAACGTCACTTCCTCCAGCTTCTTCTGGTCCCACTTGTCCATCGTGTCGGCCTTCTTTGCATCTCGCATATCTGTGTATAAATCGATCTTTTCGCTCTTGCGCTCCACCGCCTTGTCATGCGAGAACTTACATTTGCTTCCGCGTGTGCATGTCCCTGCCTTGAAAAACTCACACAAGACCGTTTTGGGATCCACTCCAAATGGCACCTTTTGCTGCTGCACTGGTTTGAACAGATCCATGAACTCTTGCTGCTTCCTCTTCTCCTCCTCTTTCTTTGCCTCCTGTGCTTTCCGCCGCGTTTCGTTTGCTCGATCATCTTTTGACTTGCCGCTGTTATTCACTTGGTTCTTTACTTGCTCCACATAGTTGCGCACTTTTGCTGACTTATTCTTATTCTTCAGCCCAAAGGTCAAATCCTCCACCTTCTTCTGCTTCTGTTTCGTCTCTGTCTTCTTCGACTTTCCCTTGTCGTTCTTTTTCGGCGGCATCTTCCTGTACAATTTTAAATAGATGAAAAAAAAACACCTTAATTCAACTATAAAGTCGCTTTTGCAAATTCAAGAAAGGAAATCGCCTTAAGAAAAAAATTGGTGATTAAATTCTACGTTTTGATCGGAAGATGCAGTTTCTATATGATTCTATCGCATACTGATGTTAGTTTAAATACCAGTTTAGTAGATGAAGACTAGTAACTACCTCAAAAGCTATAGACAACATTATTTTTTAGCTGATTTAGAAATATATATCTCTAGTGTTAGCAGCCAAGGTATGACGGGTGCTGACTACCGATCCGCATAGTTTATACTTCTTCGGCGTTCTGGGTTTTGCTCTTTCCAGCTGCAAAGACGTTGGCAGACTCGGGGATTTTGTAGGTCAATTTAAGCGATAGCCAAGTCAGCGTAGCACATAAAACCCACACCATATGCGAGTTGAATGGGTACAAAAAATTGTGTTTTATCGACCATGACCATACGCTGCCAGCCAAAACAGGGCCTATAATGCGTGTGGCTGACATGGCAAGTTGCTGAGCACCATTCATAAACCCTAAATCGGACTTGCTGGGCGCTAAATTGACCGTCAGCAAATTGATGCTTGTAAATGCTAATACGTTGCCTGTAGTCCGTGCCAATAGCAGGATAATAAGCAAAACCCACAAAAACAGTTCATTCATAGATAAAGGCACCCATGTTGATGGCATGGATAAAATTCCCTGGCTGTTTATAGATGCTTCAAGTCGTGAAGCAAGCATGGACAAAAAGGGGATGGTTAAGTAGAAGGGTATAAGTATTATTTGGCCCTTTCGGTAGCACCATAGTGCGCCGTGCTTGCGTTCAAGGCGCGAGTATGCGACAAGCTGCAAGTACAGAACTGCAACGCTAGATATTGCCATGGAAATTCCAATTCCACGCGAGGCAAAGCCTAGTCCGCCGTCACTGGAATCAGAAGCAGCAAAGATTGGGTATGCCTGGTCACACATCGCCACTGCAAGGCACATCACCACATTTGTAGCCATCACCCGAATTACCGTTGGTGTCAGCAAGTCCCACACTGTGCGTTGTTTAGTCGCCTCGCCGCTTGACAGCAAAGCAGTAGCTTCAGTAGCTAATGATGAAGAGGATGTTGATGTAGATGGTAGTGGCTTTTGGACAGCTGGCTCGCGTACAAGTGTTTCTTCAAGCTTGAATATTCCCATTACCAAGCCAAACACTGTGATTGAGCATCCAATTAAACAAGGAAGCAGATATGGAAATACCTGGAACATCCTAACATTCCCAAATACGTTCGGGTACTGATGCACGGGATCTGCAAATATCCCGCCAATAGCCGCGCCACCCACCGACCCAATGTTCCACATGAGTGGCAGCAAGGCCATCATACGTGCGCGATTCGTGTCGTCGGATATCTCTGCAAAAACTGATTTGATAACTGCCACGTTTCCAGCAAGCAGCCCATTAAGACAGCGGGCAGTCAGCGCCCATGCAAACGATCGAGAGACTCCAAACATTAGAAACGATATCAAGTAGCCTGTCAGCCCAATCATCAGCACTGGGCGACGACCAATGCGGTCTGATAGCCGACCCCAGTACATTACCGTCATGGTTTGGCATACTGAAAAGGAGGCAAACAATAGGCTTGCATAAAATGCTATGTCTTTGGGGCTTTTCGCTACTTTAAAATCTGCAACCATCTACAATATAAAGTATCTTAACAAGACAGCGTCATTTTTTTTAAGTAGAAAAACTACTTACCTGATAAACAAATGGTAAAATCATGGTTGCATTGATGGGTTCAGACAAGCGGACAGCCAGGAGCACCGATAGCTTGTCCCATGGCAAGGGAGTCTCCTTGGCCCGTATCTGTTCATTATTGGTATCATTGCTATCGATAGAAGCACAGCTCATGCGATCTGCTGAATCTGCTTGCGTGTCCTCTGGCTCGATGGTTCTTGTTGTATGTGTCATAGTTGATTAATGTTCAAAAAGTATTAGTGCTTATGAGCAGGGAAAGGGAGTAAAAGAATTAGGCTGTTCTCTCCGAATGCCGTCTTTTTATGCTTACAATTTGGGGATATTGAGTCAAGGCATGCAGCCTATTGGCTGGAGCTTATCGTGTGTGTTTAGTTGCGGCTGCGGATGTTGCCCTGAGAGTCAACAAATAGAAATATGAATAGCACTACTGACTATATGATATGTATTGTCGACGCATCACAAAAAATACTTGAAATTAAGGAACTCCACTAATCGATGCGCTTTACACTTTACGTATATTTGCAGCAGTTGCAGCAGTGCATATGCCATATGATATTTAATTTATTCTAGCATAAATTGTATGTTATTTTTTTTTTTTCAAAGAAGCACCACTAAAAGCGTCGCTGTCCAGCAACAAACCACTTGGGCATCTTGGACGCAGCTGCTGGGCTTTTGCCTTTATTTGCATTATTGGTTGTGTTTTCTGGATTTCCTGCGCTCGGACTCGGAGACGATGACGGCATTGGCGGTGGCGTCGACAATAAAGGCAACGGCGATTGTCCACCGGGCTTTGCACTATGCGCTTGTTCATTGTTCGTCTCTGCTGGGAGCTCTAGAGGCTCCGCCAATCCACCTAGGCTGGGCTTCAATAGTGCCAAAGTGGACGGTTTTGTGCCTGCATCGCTTGTTAGCCGCACGTGTACTACTGCTGCCGGAGTGAGCTTGGCATCTATAAGCGTTTTGGACTTCAGGGAGGCCAGGTCCTGGACAGGTGGCTGCAGAACCAGCATACGAAGCATCTGCGGCGCTTTTAACGTGCTTGAGACAAAGTTGTACAGACTGGCAACGCGGTCCTTCGATGCAAATGTGCTTTGGACTTGCACCTGATCAGGAAATCGGAAGCGAATTACTGTTTGTTGATGACGCTGATAAAAGTCTTCACGACGCTGTTGCGCTTCTGCTTCTTCGGCTTTGCGCGATTTAAAGCCTCGCTCGGACTCTGCCTGACGCGCACGCTGTGCACTGATGACCAGCTTGGCCTCATCGGAACCTACTTCGTAGAATGAGGCAGGCAGATCAAAGCGGGCAGACAGCGGCGCTGTGTTTGCTGGCGGTGCATTGAACACGCGTATTTCTTGGCACGGCTTTATAGAATTTTCGGGGCTATCAGTGGTCTGAGCTGGTTCTGGAGTTAAGGTATTTTGGGTATTTGCTTGTCTAGCTTCTAACTGGGGCTGAACTCCATTTGATTTGGCTGCAGATGTCTGACTTACTGCACCGCTGCTACCAGTGTGTTCAGGCTTTGTGGGCGGCTGAGTAGAAGAGCTAACTGGCGATGTAGGAGCTGTGGATGCAGTGCTGGAAATCCGATACAGATCTTCAAGTGTAACCGGCACCTGTTTGAACGACAGGCGGATCATCACATTGCCACCTGTAAACCCCAGCGAGCGCAGCGTAGTGGTCTGAAGCACATCGTTGCTGGAATATTCTTTGTTCATCACCACAACAACTGGCTGCTGGTACAGCAGTTTGCTTTCGGTCGGCTTGGGCGAGGCGCAAGATTCGCTGGAATTGGTGACGCCATCTCCATTGCTAGAGGCTGCTGCGTAAATGTCCTTCACAAAGCCCGTCATTCCACGTGGCATGAGCTCGGCAGCCAGAGGCTCCGGCTGCGAATAGCGCTCCGTCAGGCTGAGGGTGCCATTGGATCGTGTTTCAGCTGTAACCAGCACGTCCCAAAGCGTAGCTGCAGGAGCAAAGTCGTTGATTACGCGTCCAGCGCCTACAATCTGCAGAGCAACCTTGACCAGGGCCAATTTGGCGCCTTTGAGCGTAGAAGCCCGTTTGAGCTCCAGCGTGGCGCCCTGCGGCAAATTTGCCAGCCGTACCATCGTTGCTAGCGGAAGGGTGGCATTTTTGTGCACCAGAACATACGATTCGGGGTTGCCAACGCCTGGCAGCTGCGCACAGGCAGCAGATACCACACTCTGCAATGTATCTGATGGGCCTGGTCGGACAGTGACTCGGCGGCCAGATTCAGCAAGCACCGTAAATGCAGGCATTGGCTAGTTGCTGACAGTGAACGACAAAAGAATGCTCAATGATAAGTTCGATTTACACGCGAATTTGCACACACCCACAATCCAGAAAGTAAAGAGGAAAAAAAAACATGAGCTGAGCTAAGAAGGTAGACATGGAAATAGGAAACCTTTAGACCAAACACAACTTGTTTGCGTTCGTTGTGAGTGACGTAAGCGAGTCCAAGACCGCAGAGCATGCGCTCAGCAAAGAGGTTTTTTTGGGCAGTAGCCGGAAGAACAAGGAACCGCCCCAGCAGCGGCAGCCGAGTCACGCGGCTTGGCGAGCAGGTCAGCTGCAGCTGCACTCCCTGCTGGGGGAAGGCACAGCAGCAAGCGCGTGCTACGGCCGGGGCAGAGGCTGCTCCAGGCCTGAGAGAGCTTCGAAGCCCCTCGTACCTGCCCGTCTGTTCTGGTGGCCGCGTGGACCGTGCATGCAAGCGGAGAGGGTGGGGCGGGCAGGCCGCGTGTGCAGGCAAATGAAATGGCTGGTGCCAGCCGGGTCATTTTTTATTTCTCCTCCACGGCCAGCCGCCCGCGCAGAACCTGCATGGCCGCCTGCCTCTGTGGCCGCGTGGCCGTTGCCGTCTGGCCGCGCATTGTGCGGGCTGTTCGCACGCATTGTGCAGAGAGCAAGCCAATCCGCCGCCTCAGCGTCCCCTCTGGCCCCGCCCCCTGCCTTGCCTGCTAGCGGTCTGCAGGTGCATCCTGCCCTCCCCATTTTTTAGAGTTCCAGCGTGGGGCGCCCGCCTGCCCAGGCGCGGGCCTGGTGGACAACCATTGGGCTCTCCCTCTTTCCTTTATGCGCCCTCTCACCATCTCTTCTTCTGTGCTCTTCATTTTTTCATTCTTTTTCTATTCTCAATTCAGTGCACCACCTGCTGGCGGCAATTTGGACCTTTTCGTATCACTCTAGTCATTCTTCTATATCGCTACGCTTTCTCCGTTGACGTCATCCGCACACTCTCTGTACGCACACGAACCCGCACAGCCTCTGTGCTGCCTAATGGTCTCTATCCCTCCTGCTCAACACACGTTCTGTCAGCGCCTTCGGCTATTGCGCTAAATACTTTTTCTTCTTGGTATGTATCCAGGCATCACTGGCTTGCATCAGGCAAGACCAGTCTCCCTTCAGTGTAGTGGCCTGCCTGATGGTGTTGTATCTGCGGCTTCTCTTTGATGTATGCTGGGCCGCTCTTGCATTTTTCCTGTAGCTTATGCCCAGAGCTTTTTCTCTTGCAAAATGTCCCAGGCTACAGCAGCTTCTAGACTTCGCACTCTGAGACTTTGCAGGCGGCCATGTCCGCAAGGAAATGGTAAAGGCCTGCGCTGGGCCCATGTCTGATATTTGCTATCACTCCGCTCTCCTGTCCGGTTTTGGAAAGAGCTGTTTTTATACTCCGACTGCAGAACACTATTTGTTGAACAAAGGGGTGCACTCGGATTTAACCATAAAAAAAGACATCTGTTGCTTACCAGCTGCCGGCCTCTTTCTGTTTCTTTGCAGCTGCTTTACAGCACTTGCATTTGCAAAGCCCAGTCTTTGAGTAGCTTGATTTGCTCAAAGGAGGAGGTCATGGATTACAGCTGCTGGGCCTGCTCCCACGGTCCCATCAGCGCAGTAGCTAAAGTGGATTTGTCGTGAGTGCACTCTACGGCGTTCCCTTAATATTGTGCAGCCCACAGACCGGCCTGCTGTGCCTTACTCTCCCAAAGCAGCCAGATGGACTTCAGTGCACTCTGCGTTGTGCGCCTCTTTATGCTGCAGCCCAGCATTGCTAACCTCGGACCTAAGAGGGGTTTGGAGACATTTTATGTGGGCTTTCAGGCCAAGTCATGGCCTTCCCCATCATACTATTTGAAGCCGTTGTAGCAAGAAGGGGAGTGTGGAAAGAAAAAACACGAGTGGGGACAGGGGGGAGAGCCAGACTTTTTTTCTTTCTCTTTACTCTCACTAACTTGTCTTTATTCATAAACTATAGCAGCGAAACCGCATGCACAAAAACGGGCACCTCACTACAGGGCCGGCTCCACAGCAACAAACACCGCTCATGCAGACGCCTAGCGACTCACGAAGGACCTCGGACGATCAGCGCACAAACAAGGTGGAAAGCCTGCTACAGAAGCAGGCGCCAGGCGACGCCGCCACAGCGCAAAAAGATCATCTGCATTCCAACAGCCCATTGTACATAAACGACCCAACACAGCAGCAACAACAGCCAAAAGCCGGGCCGGCTAGCCAGCCGGGGTCACAGCAAGCATCGGTTCCCGCATCGCCGTACATGCAGCGCCAAGCGTTTGTAACTGCAGAAGGGCCGGGCGTAGATGCAGGTGGGCCCGGCCAATCGGGACGCTCATCAAACCATGTCTCGTCGCAGCTTTCGCCCGCGCAGGGGCAGTTCCGCAGGACTCGCCAGCATGCAGCGACAATCAGTGAGCCTATGGGCCCTCAGTCAGGCATGCATCGGCCGTCACGGGTCTTGGTCTCGCCACAGCAGGGCCAGCAGCAAAGCAGCTTCCGCTACTTCCAGCAGCCGCAGCACGCGTATGCGCCGCAGCAGCAACAGGCTCGAACAACTACGGCCCCTGGCTACGATACGCGTCCTCCTCCGCAAATGGCAGCAAGCCCGCAGGACTCACGGCCACGGCGGCTGTCATTCATGGGCCCTACACTGTCTACAGATTCACACCGCGAGCAGTACGAGACATCGTTTAGCCGGTCAACATCTACAGCTGGCCCACACTACCCAGGCAGCGCCCAACCATCACCCCATGGCGCTTACTTTCCTAGCGGTCCGTCATATCCATCACGGCAGCCGCCATACCCCCAGCAGCAGCAGCAGCAGCAGCAGCCGATGCCTCCGCCATCATCAGCACCAGCACATCAGCAGCACTTTGGACCCCCTCCTCCACAGCCGCATGGCTCGTATGGCTCACGACATTCTTATGGCAGTCTTCCAGTGTCGGGGATGGCAGGGCAGCAGCGGTCGCTATCGCCGCCACCACCAGGACGGCGTCACCATTTGCCAGTTCCAGGGCGCTTTGATGCACAGCGGTCACCACTGCCATTCCCACGGATTTCCTCGCCTAGCATGCAGCAGCAACAACAGCAACAGCAACAGCAGCAACAGGCTTCTGCGCAGGAGCCAAGTTCACACATGCAAAGCATAAGCGCAACTACAGCTTCTTCAGCGGCCCTCTCAGCAGCAGCCGCAGCAGCTGGCACCACATCGCAGTCACCAGCCCGCGAGTCCACACGGCGGCTGAGCTCAGTGGTATGGGGACCTACCGGGTTTGAGCGGCTCGAATCAGGTATGTCGCGGTGCCGTATCTGTGGAAAGGAGTATTCTAAAGGCTCATCTACGGGTACTCTCAAGCGGCATTTCCGGCAGCATCAGGTGAATGTGGGTACCACCGCCACGTTTTCGCGGCCAAGCCCGCCGCCAGCAACTACAGCTGCTGCTGCACCGGCGCATCATGGCGCTCGACCCCGTGCGTACTCTCATCGCACAGAAACACGCACCCGGCGCGAGATGTCGCCTTTCTCGGCTGGATCGCGGCTGCAGCCTCTTCCAATCATGGCAGCAGTTCCTGAACCAAAGGCCGAGCCAGCTCTCCCCAGATCACGGCGCACAGATTCACTGGGTGATATTGACAGCAATTCCGTAATTGCCGGTTCGGCGTTGCTCAGCATGGCTGCTGGCGATGCTCATATGGATGGCGATGGGGCCCGGCGGCCAGCGCGGTCATCGGATCCCAGCGTATATCCGCAGACAATCAATATTGCTGGGCCCGCAGAAGACCCTGACACGCGTGACATTTCTGTGTCACCTTCGCCGTCGAGTTCGCCGATAGGCCAGCGACACAATAGCCAAGGCGGCAGGTCTGACGATATGGATATTGATGATGATCCATCGTCTGTCGGGCATCGGCACAAGCGGCGGCGTGCCACAGTAACCGGTATGCCGCGACTAAGCACGCAGACTGAGCTGAGCCATGAACTGGATTCGCTAACAGCGACCCAGCTGGTCGCACTGTCGTCAGAGCTGGTGCGGCGGGTGGCCAGTGCGCTGCCTGCATTGGCATTGGAGGCAGGGCAGATAGGAGTGCCCGATAAGGATGGCGGCAGCAGTGGAGATGCACTGGATATGCTGTTTCGCCATGTGAAGGGCGCGCTACTGAGTCAGAGCTCTGGCACAGGCACTATAAATGGACAGCATGCGCCTGGTGAAAGCCCGCATCCTTTTTCTTTGTTGAGTTCTTTTTCTGTTTTGCCCCGCGAGCCACCACTGCCGTTTACAATTCGCAAGCAGGTGCCTATTCCCAGCCACACTAATATTTCTGTCGAATCGCTGTCGCTGTCCGAAATGTCTCTACTATCGCGTGTTTCTGCGTGTATGCAACGCATTGCGCCTTTGAGTTTAGCCGAGCGCGAGTGGGACAACGTCGGCACTCTGTTAGGTAAGTGAAATTCAGAACTTTGTGCACATGCTTTCAACAGATGCAGGCAAATTAAGCTGCTGTCGCTAAACAAGCTTGTTTTATCTATGTAGAGGCCGCTAAACCGCGTGAAGGTGCCAACAAGGTGTTTCTGACCATTGACCTTACGCCTAAAGTGCTCGACGAGGCACTCGAGGACCCTAACGTGGGCGTTATTGTTGCGTACCATCCGCCGATTTTCTTTGCATGGAAGTCGCTGAAGATGAGCGATTTGAAGCAGAGCTTGGTCTTGAAGTGCGCTGCAGCTGGCGTTTCGATATACTCGCCACACACGTCTTTAGACAGCTGCCGTGGTGGCATCAACGACTGGCTGGCATCGCTAGTAGGCGAGGGGTCTGTGCGCCCAATAATGCCAGCTACTGCCGAGAATGCAGCTGGCCAGGAGAACGTAGGCTCTGGACGCATAATTGAGCTGGCGAGCCCCCAGCCATTTGGCAGTGTAGTGGATGCAGTGAAGCGCCAGCTAGGACTGGACCATATCCGTGTGGCTCGAGCCGCATGCCATTCTGACACTGAAAACAAACTTGTGTCTTCAGTGGCCATCTGCGCCGGCTCAGGAGGGTCGGTGGTGGGACCAGCTACTGCCGATGTGTATTTGACTGGCGAGATGGACCATCATTCGGTGCTGGCGGCTGTTGCAAAAAACACCAGCTGTATCTTAGCTGAACACTCAAACACTGAGCGCGGATATTTGCAAGCAGTTCTTGTCAAGCGCCTGCAAGAAGAGCTGGATGCCGATGCTGTGGACGTGCCTACGTCTATTGTTGTCAGCCAACATGACCGTGATCCGATTACTATTGAGTAAACATATTATCTTAAATGAGCGTTTTGCTCACGCCCATCCATTATTTTTTTTTCATCATTCCATGTAGCTACTTCCTTCTTGTATCTGATCATTATTATTAAATTATCTTGCAGGCTAAACCACACTTTCAAGTATGGTAGAGAAGGGTTTAATATAAATTTCAAAGGAAAAATCGGACTTTTTTATTCAAAGAAAAAAGCCAAGCTTTTCTTACTTTTTGGTCAAAGAAGCTAAAGACTGCGATTATCTTGAAAAGAATACCTTAGGCATAAGTCAAGAGAGAGAAGAAAAAGATAGAAGAAAAAAGCAGTTTTTGTTCTTCTTGCTTGTTAAATGCTTGGGATATAATTTTTTTTTTATAAATTTAGTATTGTATTTTTTTCTAGGTTGTATCTATCCTTCAAAAAGTGTTTTCAACCATGTTATTTAGAAGCGCATGGGTTGTATTATTATCGTTGGAATATTTAAGAGTAAGCGCACAGAATTATAGCGAAGAAGGGCTACTAGATTCATTTGAAAAGAGTCAGCTTTATGCTTCAGAATCACCATGGCCATCCGATGATACTACATTCCAACAGGCGCCTTATATTATCTATCCTGATGGTATAGCTCATAAGGAAACTTCTATGCCAGCATCATCACCGCCTGAAGAAAGCTCCAGCTATCCAGATGACTTTGAAACAGAACTAGGAGGGTTGGAAGTGGATTTCAGTACAGTATCAATGCTCTATGTATCTACTGTACCAGTGACTGTTTACCTGCCTATGGAGACAGATGTTGAGCTGAGTACTGAGCTGAGTACCGAAGTAACTACAGAGTATTATACATTGTACTCTGATATGAGCATAATGCCAGTTACAGTCACAGTGACTGTGAGCTCAGACATGGACATAACTGAATCAGGAAGTATGGTGTCATCCACACCCAATCCTACAACTTTGCAACAGTTGACATTTACTCTGGCAACCACTGAATATGTCACTTCATCTGTCACTGAGCAGGCTCAGGTAAACTCAGATGTTAAAGTGGAGACAGTCACCACTACATTGCCACCAACAGTCACTTTATCTGCATCAACAACCACTGTATTTTTAACTGCCACCAATACCATGGAAATGACAGCTACCCAGAGCACACAGAGTGCCTTGGTTACAGTAACTGAAACTGAAGATATGACAGTTACAGAGACAGAAACAACTACCATACCTACTACAGAGATTATTTCTACAAAGTCAGTTGATATTGAACCTACAGTTACTATCAATGCTCAAACCACTTTAACTATGACCCATACAACAATAGTATACCAGCAGCAACAGCAACCTCAGCAGCCACAAGAGCCTCAGCAACCACAGGAGCCACAGGAGCCACAGCAGCCACAAGAGCCAGAACAGCCAGCAGAACCTGCTCAACCTACGAATCCACCAGCTGATGACTACACAGACCCATGTGCAAAAGCTCGCTTTTATAGACTTAATAATATTTGCTAGTTTTAGTCTACTTATTTATTGCCCATAAAAATTTAGAAACATTTTAACACAGTTCTGGGAAATAGTTGGTATTTTAAAAGAATGGAATTCCTTTTTTATCTATGAGAGGAAAGAAGAGTTGGTCCTTTATTTAAACTAAAAGTAAGGAGAAAACTGCTTCAAAAGGAAATTTACAGTACAAAAGCCTCTTCTCTTTGCTTTTCTTAGTATTTATGTCTACTATAATTGTATATATTTAGAGGTTTTATTTCTAATATTAGCTAAAGGCTGTTCCAATAGCAAGCATGCAACTACAAATTTTGTGGACAACACTATTATCTTTGCATTATATTAGAGGTAAAGCACAGGATTTAAATGAAGATAATCAACCTTATACTTCTGATGAAGGCTTACTCCATAGCTCAGAGCTACCCACTTTGCTTGATAACTCAGAGTTTCAACAGGCGCCTTATATTATCTATCCTGATGGTATAGCTCATAAGGAAACTTCTATGCCAGCATCATCATCACCTGAAGAAAGCTCCAGCTATCCAGATGACTTTGAAACAGAACTAGGAGGGTTGGAAGTGGATTTCAGTACAGTATCAATGCTCTATGTATCTACTGTACCAGTGACTGTTTACCTGCCTATGGAGACAGATGTTGAGCTGAGTACTGAGCTGAGTACCGAAGTAACTACAGAGTATTATACATTGTACTCTGATATGAGCATAATGCCAGTTACAGTCACAGTGACTGTGAGCTCAGACATGGACATAACTGAATCAGGAAGTATGGTGTCATCCACACCCAATCCTACAACTTTGCAACAGTTGACATTTACTCTGGCAACCACTGAATATGTCACTTCATCTGTCACTGAGCAGGCTCAGGTAAACTCAGATGTTAAAGTGGAGACAGTCACCACTACATTGCCACCAACAGTCACTTTATCTGCATCAACAACCACTGTATTTTTAACTGCCACCAATACCATGGAAATGACAGCTACCCAGAGCACACAGAGTGCCTTGGTTACAGTAACTGAAACTGAAGATATGACAGTTACAGAGACAGAAACAACTACCATACCTACTACAGAGATTATTTCTACAAAGTCAGTTGATATTGAACCTACAGTTACTATCAATGCTCAAACCACTTTAACTATGACCCATACAACAATAGTATACCAGCAGCAACAGCAACCTCAGCAGCCACAAGAGCCTCAGCAACCACAGGAGCCACAGCAACCACAGGAGCCACAGGAGCCACAAGAGCCACAGGAGCCCCAGCAGCCAGAGGAGCCTGCTCAACCATCACCTACTGGTCGTAAATGTACTGATCCTCGCCAGTTTAACCTTGGTTATAACTGTGTCTTAAGGTAATCATATATATAGTGTGGCCTATTTATACAATTGGAAAGTATTTGCTTTCTTCAATTCAGCACTAGAGCAACATTTTTTTTTGGAATTCACTTTTACTTGCTTTCAATATAACAAGAATTACAATAATGTAAGAGTTTATAAACTGACTTGCAAATTTTTTCTGTTTTAATTAGTTTATTAAGAAAGTCATCCGAAGGAGTAAGAACTTAAAAGCAATTATTACAAAGGCCTTCTTATTCATCAAAGGCTTCATTTGTTGAAAAATATATGGCTGCCCTTTTTGGCTAATTCTTTCTTTGATACAAAGCAAATAAGATTGGACTCGCAGTTTTTCTGTCTAGAATATCTTATTTTTCAATTGTTATTTATTTCTCTTGAGGAGAATGAAGTTTAAAGATTGTGTGGTTATATGGTATTTACTGTTTTGTATGCTGACAACTCTGGTAGCAGCATGGTTAGATTTGACTAAGGAATCCAGCTTACCTGAAAGTGAACATTCTGATGCATATGAAGCACTTGACAATAAGGATTTTCCCAGTGGATTTAAAATGGCACCATATATTATCTATCCCAATGGAATTGCACATTTTGAAACTTCTATGCCTGCATCATCAACTGATGAACTCTCACATATGGCTGAGCAAACTTTTGAGCTAGGTGCTTTGGAGCATTGGTATATATCAACAGTATTTGCAGAGCTAGTATCTTCAATTCCATATACTGTGTATTTACCTGTAGAGACAGTTATAGAGTGGAGTACTGATGTAAGCACTGAGATAATTACAGAATATTATACAATATATTCAGATAAAAGCATAACACCTATAACTACAACTGTTACTGTATTTTCATCAGACATTCAAACTAGAACAGATGACACAACCTTCACTTCCTTGGCATTTTCAACAGCAATGCCAATAACTTACAGCTTGGCAACTACAGAATACCAAACAACATTAGTAACTGAAGATGCCCATGTGAATTCAAATATTCTAACTAAAACAGTAACTACAACCTTGCCACCTACTAGAACTCTATCAATGTCTACAACAACCATTTTAGTAACTGCAACAAATACAAATGAGATAACATCAACTCAGACAGCTCAGAGCAGTTTAGTAACAGCTACACAAACAGAAACTATTACTGCAACAGAAACTATTACAACTACTCTGGCAACAACTTTGGTTGTCACTTCAATACTAACCAGTATAGAGCCAGTATATGTAACTACACAGGTGTATGTTACCATGACACATACTCAAATGGCTTATAACTATGTGCAGAATCCTTCGCCAGCAAACACACCAGCACCATCAAGCAATCCACCACCAGAAAATAACCCACCACCTAGTTCTTCTAGTGTTCCCCAATCATCTAAAGCACACGATCCAGATGATTTAGTGGAGTTATGTGGCAATGCTCCACATATGCGCTTCAATAAAGCGCGTTGCTAGGAGTTGTTGATTTGTATTTAAACTACACCTTTTTAAGGGGGTGTTTCCTTGAGTGAAATCCAATCAGCTTTTATTTAGCTTACCTGGCTAGTTCGTAAGAGATATTCATTTTTTGCCTTTTCTTCTTTTTATTTGTATGAATAATAGCTGCTCTTTTATTTCAAAGAATAAGGCTTGAATTTTTTTTTTAAAAAAAAAAAAAGAATTTTGTGCTTTTTAGCAAAAAGGAATTTTTTTTACCAAACCACCACTTTTTCATTTGACCTTGAACAAATTATAGCCACCTATTTTTCCTTACTGTTTGAGTATAAATTGTATTATTAATCCATATTGAATTATTATTATTGGAATACAGTAGAAAGTTTAAAAATAGATAGCGAAGTAATAGAAGATTAATAATGGAGGTTTGCAAGCTTTTGTTCTTGCTAGTAGTCTGCTGTGCAGCTATAGTTAGAGCTGAATCGGATGCATTAAATGAATCAAACTTACCAGAAGGCTTTATTGAAGCTAGTTATGAACCACTGCCAACCGGAATAGCAGTGAAGGAGACATCTATGTCTGGAGCAGCATCGAATGAAAACGAAGAGTTTATTGCAGAAACTTATGAGTCTTTGCCAATAGGAATAGCAGTGAAGGAGACATCTATGTCGGAAACTTCAAGTGAAACTGATGAGCTTGGAGAGCTTGACGAAGATGATTATACATCATTAGTTGTTGTAACATCATATTCATTCTCAGTAGATATAGAATATGTAACCGAAACCCCTGATGCAACAACGCTGGACTCAATATTAATGTCAATTGTTCAGGAAACAGAGACCGAAACGGTTGTAGTTACTTCAATGAGCGATACACCTACTGTGACTGAAACAGTTACCTTGGTCAATACGCAGACAAGCCAGTTGCCAGATAGTACACATACAGGGCTAACCTCCACGGTGACGCCCAGTTCAGCTTCAGTAGTTTCAACTGCCACTCAAATAGTAACAACTACTATTGTACCTCCAGATTCTAACATAGTTGCAACAAGCACAACTACTGTTACAGAATATGAAGACCCAACTACACCTCCTGTAGTAACTGTGACATCCACTGTATTCCTTTCGCTAACAACCTCAGATTTTATAACTCAGACTGGCGCTGGTGATACGGTTACTGCTGAAACGACTGAGCAAATTACTGTAACTGAAACTGAGACTGAATATAATACAGTTACTTCCTATGATGTTGATATTATATCTAGTAGACCAACAACTACTATAACTGAGAAGTATTACCAACATGTCACCGTTACCACAACCTACTTACAATAAAATCTCTTATGTAGCATCTACGCTTGCATTTTATTATTGAATATAAATCTAAATTTATTAGCAATTTCTGAGAATGTTCTCTTGTTTTTTTTTCTATCAGTTTGATTACAATAGCAGTAGTGAAATTAATTTTTAGCCTTTTTTATTCAATATATACTTATATTTTTATCAAGTATAGCATGGTTTAAAAATAATTAAGCAAGAGCAAGGGGTTTTGTAAGTAAAAGAAAATTTTAAAAGAAAAATTACAGTCTCTTGGTTAAAAAGGAAAATCCCAACTTGTTCAACACCAAGCCCTTTTTAGTCTTTGAAGTATACAGTTTTTTTGTTTAAAAGACTACTTTTGTTGAAAATAAAAAAGAATTAGTTCAAAGGATTTTTTTTTGTTTTAAGCAAATGTATGATGGGCTCTCCATCCTTTTCCTTTTTCCAAGCGGTCTACAAAAGAGCAAGTTTATATGTAAATGAATTATAAGAAAAAGGGAGAAAAAAGGATTAGAAGCTGGCCCAATAATTTTTTTATTTCTCTTCACTTATTCAGTACTATCTTTCTTCTCTTGTATTATTCTTATTCATTTCATTCGTATCAATTGGAGTTTGACATTCCTGGTTATTTGAATTACATATTTCTCTCTACTCTTCTAGTGTGCTTGTGAACAAAAAAATATAATGAAGGTACATGTACTTTACCCATTAGTACTATTGTTCACTCTCCAGAGGGTTGCAGGCAGCCCACAAGTAGTGGTGTTTGATGAAGGAAGTGAAGATGAGTTGTTTGCATGGGAGAAGAATCCACAGTATGCATCTGAATCACCATGGCCTGGAAAGGCAAGCAGCACTTCGTTGTATTCCATGGCACCTAGTCTAAACTATCCAGTGGGAATGGTGAGCAAGGAAACATCGATGCCAGGGTCCAGCGAAACCACACTATTCGAAATCACCGAGCTGCCTGATGGCAACCAGCTGGAACCAGCATCAGGCAATTTGGTTGAAACTGAAACAGTGTATGTGACTTTATCGCCTAATGAAAGTAACAATGTGGAAGAGTCTCCAGCTGGACCAGTAACGGTTACTGAGAAGCTGGACCAAAGCCAAGATGTTGTGATTGTCACCCCAATAATACAAGTGAATTTGTCGCAGTTGGGCAACGAAGTCCAGACAGTGACCAATACAGTCATGTCCACTATATCGTCAGAACCCACTCCATCGGTATCCACAGTGACTGAGACATTAGGACAGTCATCACCTAGTGTGGTAACAGTCACATCTGTCCCTCCAGTGACAGTGACTGTCGGAGAATCGACACAACCAGTAGGTCCAGTAACTGTAACGGTTGGAGAGTCATCGCAGCCAGCAGGACCAGTAACAGTTACAGTTGGGGAATCTTCAGAGCCAGAAGCTGACCAAGTGACCTCAACTGTAGTGGAAACAGTCAAGCATACTGAGACCGAGAAGGTGACTCAAACAGCATTTGCCACTGTGGGCATTTCAATGCAGAATGTCGGAGAAAGCAGCGGCTGGAGCATGAGCGGGTCTTCAGGACAGCAGCAAGTGGGCGTAGTAAACAATGAGCCTGTTCAGCAGGTTGGGCATTCGACTTTTGTGCAAACCGTAGTTACTGCATCTTATGATATTGTACGGGTTATTGGCCCATCATATACCAGCACCATCAGCATGCACATGCAGCAATATTCTGATGGACAAGCAGTCGGTCTGGGCTCAGACTTGATCTCTCCACCTCCAGTTACCAGCAGTGCAGCATCTGCATTTATCCAGACACCTTATTCGACTTCTAATATGCTATCTTTGCCCACTCCAACCACACCAAGCATTCCCAGCTCCAATGGTGCTCAGGGGCAAGTTGTAGTTGGCGGTATGATTGTTGGATCGTCGGGATCCAGCTCCGGCGGCAGCTTCCAGTACCAGGGAGGCAGCTCTAATGGCAGCTCGCAAAATGTGCAGAGTGCTGGAACACAAAGTGCCATCAGCGGGCAGCAGAACGCCTTCAATGGACAACAGAACGCCTTTGGTGGGCAACAGAACGCCTTTGGCGAGCAGCAGAATGTCGCAGGTGGACAGCAGAACGCTGTGGGAAATCAGCAATATGGTCCGCTCATTAGCTGAATATCCGAAGCCAAAGGATATTAATCACGCCTTGCTGAATAACCATGAAATGCTAGTGGCGTTATAAGGCAGGTTTTCTATCTTTTATTCCTTTCATTCATGAGGTATTCCAATTTTTTTTTTTACTCTTCTTCAATAGCTTCAAATAAACCACTTTTCAAATGATTCATCATTATCCAACATAAAAGAAATTGATATTGTACAAGTGATGTTGCATAAAAACAAATGAGAAAACTCGCCACAGACAAGAAAAAATATACACAATGGAAAAATAAATGCACATTGATTTTTTCTTAGCTTGACACGCGTTTTCGCTTAGTGGAGATGTCGACAGGAGGCAGCGGTGGCAAATGTGCTGATTCAGGAAAAACAAAGGACAAAGCGCGGCTGGAGGACAATGCTGATGGCGATGCTGCCTGACCGTGGATCATTTTGCGGCGCTTTGTACGCGGCGAGTCCTCCTGCTCGCCCTTGGCCTTGCGCTTCCGCATGGCCAGCTCCTCCTCTTCCAACAATTGCTTAAGCTGGGCCTTGGTGATCTGGCGCAGATCAAGTGATTTGGCATCGGTCAACGTATCCGAAGTGGAGCGGGTGCACAGATGCGGCGGCGGAGGTGAGCACGACTGCTCAGCAGAGGCCTCAAGAAGCGTGGACAGCGATTCAGCTGACTCGCATGGCTGGGCCGGGGCTGGGCAGGCGCCGCGCTTCAAATCACAGCACTGGTGGGAAATGGCGGCCATGTGGTCGCTTAGGCTGGACACAGACCGCGACTCGGCAGCCACAGCGGCCAGCACGCTTTGGCAGCGCGCATGAATCTCGTCGGCGTACTGCACGCGGCGCTGGATGGGGTCGACCTGGCGGTTGCCACGCAGTGAGATCTGCGCAGTGCCCTGGCAGCGCGTGTGCATAAAAATGGCAGCATGCAGCATGCGGATTAAACGAATAAGCACCTGGTACGAAGGATTGAGAAAACGGGCAATGACGCTATCAAGTGCAGCGGAACTCTGGAACATTTCCCGCTTGACGTCAGCGGTGCCATGGGCATTGACATGGGCAAAGATGTGGCCCATCTCGTCGCGTGCCTCGGCTGATTTTGCGGCCAGGCAGAAGAGCAGACAGATCAGCGACTCCCAGTCGTCCACAGCCGTGCGTGGCACATCCAGCCCCTCGAGGTTCGCAATGCTCATGAACGGTCCGGTCCCGACATTTCCAGGAAGTGTGCGGTTGCGGTCTGCGGTTGCATCAACGCCGTGATCAAAATCAATCAGCATTCCACGCAGACAGTTGCCGGAGCGCACGGCCACAATGTTGTTTAGCGAGATGTCACGATGCAGAATGCCTGCATGTCGCAGAATCTCCGCGTGCGAGAGCATGGCGTCGGCCAGCACTGCCACGACATCGTGCTCCGTCTCCAACGACTGCAGCTGCTGCCCAATCGGACCCGACACCATGCGGCGGTGCAGCCGGCGCAGTGGTGGCACTGGTCCCGCCTCTGCAGATTGCTTGCGAAGGCCGTGTGGCACTGTCCAGCGTGGATAAGTGTCAAGGTCGTCCAGCACAAGCAGCGATGTGTCGCGTGCCGCTGCAGCATCGCTGGTGTCAATGCGCACAGTGCCACCACACAGCAGGCGCGGAAACACTGCAGCTGAGTCGGCTGCGTCCATCTTTGTGCGGATGCGGTCCAGAACGGCAATTTCGTCTTCAGTATCGGGGGCATCGAGCATCAGCTGCCACGAATCTTTGAGAACCAGATCCACCTCGCCTTCAGGAGACCGTGATGCAGCAAAGCAGCGTGTGAAGCGCCCAAAGAATGAGTCTGCTGTAAACAACGGCGTGTGCTGAGCGTACAGCGTCAGCGCTGTGGCTGGCGGCGCAAAGCGTGCAGAGCGACGCAGGCGCTTGGCACCTGCTCGCGGCAAGTCGTCGGGGCCAGCACGCGGATCGCAGACATCGGCCGGGCACTCGATCTCCCAGCGCTCAATGTCCGGGCGCCAGCGCATTGTCGGATCTGCACCCAGCCGCCACGCCTCACTCAGACTCAGTCCCACAAACATCTCTGCAAATGTGCGCCGGCCCTCGCGCGTGCCCAGGTCCAGCTCGCTTGTTACATGGATTGCATCGCTCTCCATTAGGCAGAAGCGCGCCGTGCCGCATGTCAGCACCAGCGCCCACCCATAGCGCACGTCGGGCCGCGTACGTGCGTGTCGGTTCATGCCTGCAATCAGATACTCTACAAGCCCCGTTGAGAACGGCTCGGCCGCGTCCTCACGCGTGGTAAATATCCCCACCAGCGAATCTGCCGCCTGAGAATCGGCGCTGTCTGCTTCCGCGTCCAGCGCGTACGGCGAAGCCGCAAACTCCACAACGCCATCGCTGTCCGACCGCCGCTTGCGTCCGCCCTCTGCTGCTGCTGCTGCAAATGCCCGCGCCAGCTGCTGCGTAGCCACGCCAGTACTGGTAGCTGCCTCTCGCAGCGCGTCACGCAGCTCGGCACCCAGCAACGCAAACGTGTCGTTGATTGCTGATACCGGCGCATCTAGAACTGCACGCTGCCCATCGCATAGATCCAGAAAGGACGCTGCCAGCTGCTGCCGCTCTGCCATTGCCACGTTTGTCATCAAGCTAATGCGCTTGCGCAGTGTGGGCGCCCGTCCCGGCGTACCTGTTCGCCGCCGCTGCCGCCGGGTCTGCGGTGTCGCCATGATGGGCGAGTGTGGTGCTGCGTCTAAATGAGCTTCAACTGCTTCTGCTACCACCGGTGCTACGTCCACCGACAAAGTGCATAGCGTCTGCGCAAATGGCTGTGCCAGTTGTCGTAGCTGCGAGTCAAGCAGTGCTGGTGCCATCTGGTCCGAGGGCAGTGAGTACTGGTGCCCGCATACGTCGATACGGAACGCCTGGCGCTCGTCGACTGTGCGTGTGCCTACTCGGCCAAAAATAAAAAAAACCAAACTCAGAAATAAACAGCGCTTGGCGTGTGTTGTCCTTATTTGGCATGTATCTTACCTTTAGACGAGTCCATTATAGCTGTATAAGTTGTGCTATATTAGGTGGAATGAAAATAAACAGGAGAAAGAGCAAGCAAGCCGAATGAATGCGCCTTTTTTTCCTGGAGAAAACGGGATGAAGAGAAGGGACTATTTATGGAAAAAAAAAAGGTGCTTAGGAGGTTTTGCGCGTGTGGTGGTGGGCCTGTCCCTCTATTTAAACACTAAGCCTACACGGTGTATAGTGCAGGCCTTGAATCCTTAGTTTTGGGAGAAGGCTGAGCTTGAACAGAAAAATGAAAAAATGGAGACGCCTCCTACTCTTTAGGAAACAATAATGGCTAGACAAACCAAGTCCTTCACAATTGGAGATGTCAGCTACTAGAAAAACTTTTTCTAATAGTTAAAGAAAGGTGCTTGGAATCTTGAAGTTCAAAAGTCCTATTGATAAAGTTAAAAAAATATGTTAGAAAGAAAAGAGAGCGAAAAGGTGTTTCCAGGTCAGTTGGCTTTGCATATCACGCGGGAAGGGAAACAAAAGTAGAACATTACGCCTCTATTTTACTCGTTTTATGCCGCCACGCACTGGGCAAAATAAAAATTCCAGCTTCTCCTTTTTTTTCCCTTGCGGAGCGTAAACAAAACATTAAGCTGACGGCTCAAAGCTAGAGCTTAAATGTAAATCCTTCTATTTGAAGAGAGAAAAAAGGAGGGAGCGAATTTCATTGGACAATGCGTGGTAGAAAGGACTTTCGTTCAAATTTCATGTATCCAGGAATAAGGAAGAAAGATGAGCAAGTAAACAATGAGATCCAGATTGCGGAGATCCAAGATCCAAAAAAAGCTGAATATAAGCTCCTTTGCCCTCTCCCTCTTTTCCATTGCCGTTGTGATGCGCAGCCGTTGGTTACTGTGGTCCCTTGATTAAGCCTGAGCTTAAAGTGTCGTGTGTCTGGCCACGTGTGCCTGGGCTGGCTTATGCTTATAGTAAGACACTGCGCCAATCCTGCCTGGATACAAAGATTACATGCTGTATTTGTGTGTTTGAAAGTACTGCACTTTTAATTAGCCTACTTTTGAATTACACTAGAATTGTTAAGGTTATTTTCTGTTTGGATACTCCAAAAAACATTTTGAAATTTCAACCACTGATCGCACTGCTCTTTTTTTTTGAATGGAACAATGTCTTCAAGGGCTAGTTCCATTTTGACTTTCATATGTGTTGGATTGTGCTACAGCTGAATAGTGATATATTGCGAGACCATTAGGAACTTTGCTTCTTGATTTTATTCCTTTCATATCACAAAACCTCCTATTTTGATTAATTATCGACTTTATTTCGGGTATTATAATGTCGCTCACATCAGTAGCATCTTTGTTGATATAGTTAATAGAAGTGATTTCGAAAATATGCCCAGCCCTCAGTCATCAATGTATTCTCTTTTTGCAATATATAGCTGCTGGCGGGCCATTATACCAACAGGCATGCATCAGTATTATGTGTCCAAGTCCAAATCCATATTTAGGCAACATTTGGCTTCGCCGTACATACTTGTTGACTTTTAGGTTTAGCAATATAAGCTGGATTTCATCGGTGTTTACGGGAGAGGGAATTGGAATAATTCCTTGAAGGTTGAATTTTGCAAGAGATTTTTCTGAAAAGTTAATAACGCGAGTGGTACTGATGTTCACTCACTATATACTTGTGGACATTCAAATTCATCTGCATATTTATACATATTTGTTTTTGGCATAATAGCCTTTTCCTCCTCGATAAGCGTATTTCCAGGATAGCCTTTGACGTAGCCTCCAGCACGTATAATGCGTTTACTAGTCCAAGGTGCTATTTTATCTTTCTTGCGAACTACAGTGCTTTGCCATCCAATTTCCAGAAAAGCAATGACAAGTCAATGAAAAACATAGAATACGGCAATTATTTGGTAGAAATATCCATGTCTTTTCTAGGATTTCGGATAGCCTTTGTTCCAACAAAGAGGAGTATTTAGGTTCTTTAGGCAGATTTATGGAAAACGGTGTGAACTTGGCAAACATAGATCTAGGTATTAGACCTTCTACCCATTTTAATATTTATCTGTATATTGCTTTCCCTAGCTTTTCTATGCCTTTGGTAGCTTCTCATGTATCCAAATATATAGCGTCCCAGCGCTGCCCCACTATCCTTTTGAAGTAAAGAGAGTAATAGTGAGTGAAGCAAAACAAGTTAGACAGATGCATCTTGAAGTTGTTCTGTGAAATGGAAAAAGAAAAGAAAAGAAATTATTAAAAAAAAGCTCTCCAAAAAAATAGGCGCGTATATCCATTAGTTTACCACTGTCTAAATGCCAAGCCAGCACACAGCATAATGAAGGTGTGAAATCAGCAGTTTTGTGAGGTGTCAAAGATTAAAAATAAGGAGATAGCACAACTTTATCAGAAAGAACGGCTAGAAAAACCATGTATGTCACAGGTGAGACTGTCTAAATTCGGGGATAAATCCAATACTATTGAGTATTACTAATGCTCGGTATGTATGAAGTTGGCTCAAACTTCCAGAATTCAGTCATTTTCCGCTCGCAAAGATATGCCCTACTATTCAGACATATAGCCTAGTCATCACCGCAAATTTGTGCCGTTCAAGCCGCTTTTGTACAGAACTGTAGCTGCTTTGTCACAAATCCAGTCCCAATCAAGCATCTAATACTTTTAATTTAACAGCTAAAAAAAATGTGCTTGATTTATCAAGGTCGATGCAGGGCCAAACAGTCTGATCCAATCAAGCTAAAGTAAACAAAAGCTGTTTGTTTTCCATTTTTATTTCCAAGCTGCATTTGTACTATATTCATTCGCCCTTTGTACTTTTCTCAATATACTCTCGATGCCGCCGAAGAAGAACCAAAGCAAAGCTCGGTCGAGCTCCACAGCCGATAAACAGCTTGTCCAGGGGCCAGTCACCCGGTCTATGGCGAAAAAGATAAACCAGCTTGCAAGCACGGGGGTTTCTGCAATTCCTCATCCTGGGTTCTTGACTGAGCAGAGCAGGGAAGAACGGGGAATTACCTCGCGGCTGAGGTCATCTGCCCGGCAGTCGGG